>PVHX01007774.1:0-34914 GCA_004024805.1 Geosciurus inauris | reverse complement strand
TCTTAACAGACATATATAGAGTGTTCCATCCATCAATGAGCAAATACACTTTTTTCTCAGCTGCACATGGATCCTTTTCCAAAATAGATCACAAAGCCAGTCTTAGCAAATACAAAAAAATAGAGATTCTACTCTGCATCCTATCTGACCACAATGGAATAAAATTACAAATCAATGACAGATTAAAAAACAGAAACTACTCCATCACCTGGAAACTAAATAATATGCTATTGAATGATGCATGGATAACAGAAGACATCAAGGAAGAGATAAAAAAATTCTCAGAGGCAAATGAAAACTCTGATACAACATATTAAAATCTCTGGGATGCCATGAAGGCAGTGCTAAGAGGAACGTTCATAGCACTAAACTCATTCATTACAAGAAGTAAAAGTCAACAAATAAATGAATTGACTCTTTGTCTCAAAACCTTAGAAAAGGAAGAACAAATTAACACCCAAAGAAGTAGAAGACAGGAAATAATCAAAATTAGGGCTGAAATCAATGAAATTGAAACAAAAGAAAAAATTCAAAAAATTGACAAAACAAAAAGCTGGTTCTTTGAAAAAATAAACAAAATTGACAAACCCTTAGCCACCCTAATGAAAAGAAGGAGAGAGAAAACCCAAATTACTAAAATTCGTGATGAAAAAGGAAATATAATGACAGACACTACTGAAATACAGAGGATAATTAGAAACTATTTTGAAAATTTATACTCCAGTAAAATAGAAAACCCTGAAGACACCGACAAATTTCTAGAGGCATATGACCTACCCAAATTGAACCAAGAGGACATACACAACTTAAACAGATCGAAATAGAAGGTGCCATCAAGAGCCTTCCCACCAAGAAAAGCCCAGGTCCAGATGGATTCTCAGCTGAGTTCTACAAGACCTTCAAAGAAGAACTAAGACCAATTCTCCTCAAACTATTTCATGAAATAGAAAAGGAGGGTACCCTTCCAAACTCATTCTATGAGGCAAGTATCACCCTGATACCAAAAGCAGACAGAGACACATCAAAGAAAGAAAACTTCAGACCAATATCCCTGATGACATAGATGCAAAAATTCTCAATAAAATTCTGGCAAATCACATACAAAAACATATCAAAAGAATAGTGCACCATGATCAAGTGGGGCTCATCCCAGGGATGTATGCATCCTTGTATGCAAGGTTGGTTCAACATATGAAAATCAATTAACGTAATACATCACATCAATAGACTTAAAGATAAGAATCATATGATTTTGTCAATTGATGCAGAGAAGGCATTTGACAAAATACAACACCCTTTTATGCTCAAAACACTAGAAAAACTTGGGATAGTAGCAACATTCCCCAACTTTGTAAAAGCTGTCTATGATAAACCCAAGGCCAACATGATCCTAAATGGAGAAAAATTGGAATCATTCCCTCTGAAAACAGGAACTAGACAGGAATGCCCTCTCTCACCACTGCTATTCAACGTAGTCCTTGAAACACTAGTCAGAGCAATTAGACAGATGAAAAAATTAAAGGGATATGAATTAGAAAAGAAGAACTCAAACTATTATTATTTGCAGATGACATGATTCTGTACTTAAAGCATCTAAAATATTCTACCAGAAAACTTTTAGAATTAATAAATGATTTCAGCAAAGTAGCGGGATATAAAATCAACACCCACAAATCAATTGCATTTCTATACATCAGTGATAAACCCTCTGAAAGAGAAATTAGGAAAACTATCCCATTCACAATAGCCTCAAAAAAAAAATACTTGGGAATCAATTTAACAAAAGAGGTGAAAGACCTCTACTATGCAAACTACAAGACACTGAAGAAAGAAATTGAAGAAGACCTTAGAAGATGAAATAATCTCCCATGCTCCTGGATAGCCAGAATCAATATTGTCAAAATGGCCATACTACCCAAAGCGCTATATAGATTCAATGCAATCCCAATTAAAATCCCAACATCATTCCTTATAGAAATAGAAAAGGCAATCATTAATTTATTTGGCAGAATAAGAGAACCAGAATAGCCAAAGCAATCCTTAGCAAGAAGAGTGAAGCGGGAGGCATCACAATACCAGACCTCAGACTATACTACAAAGTTATAGTAACAAAAACAGCATGGTACTAGCACCAAAATAGACATGTAGACCAATGGTATAGAATAGAAGACACAGAGACGAACCCACTTACATAAAGTTATCTGATACTAGACAAAGGAGCCAAACATGTACACTGGAGAAATGATAGCCTGTTCAACAAATGGTGCTGGGAAAACTGGAAATCCATATGCAGCAAATTGAAACTAAACCCCTATCTCTCACCATGCACAAAATTCAACTCAAAGTGGATCAAGGACCTGGGAATCAGACCAGAGACCCAAAGCCTAATAGAAGAAAACACAGGCCCAAATCTTCATCATATCACATTAGGACCATACTTCCTTAACAAGACTCCTATAGCACAAGAAGTAAAATCAATAATCAACAAATGGGATGGATTCAAACTACAAAGCTTCTTCTCAGCAAAAGAAATAATCAGTGAAGTGAACAGAGAGCCGACATTCTGGGAACAAATCTTTGCCACACACACATCCGATAGAGCACTCATCTCCAGGATATGTAAAGAACTCAAAAAGCTTAACACCAAAAAATCTAACAACCCAATCAATAAATGGGCCAAAGAGCTGAACACAAACTTCACAGAAGAAGATATACAATCCATCAACAGACATATGAAAAAATGTTCAACATCTCTAGCAATAAGAGAAATGCAAATCAAAACTACCCTAAGATTTCATCCCATGCCAGTCAGAATGGCAATTATCAAGAATACAAATGGGGCTGGGGTTATGGTGCAGTGGTAGCGTGCTTACCTAGCACGCATGAGGCACTGGGTTCGATCCTCAGCACCACATAAGAATAAAATAAAGATATTCTGTCCACCTACGACTAAAAAATAAATGTTAAAAAAAAAAGAATACAAACAACAATAAGTGTTGGCGAGGTTGTGGGGGGAAAAGGCATACATTGCTGGTGGAACTGCAAATTGGTACAACCAATCTGGAAAGCAGTATGGAGATTCCTTAGAAAACTTGAAATGGCACCACCATTTGAGCCTGCTATCCCATTCCTCGGTCTATACCCAGGAGACTTAAAAAACAGCATACTGAATTCAGTATGCTGAATTCAGTATGCAGCCACTTGAATGTTTATAGCAGCTCAATTCAATTCATTCAAGCTGCAGCCACTTGAATGTTTATAGCAGCTCAATTCACAATAGCTAAACTGTGGAACCAACCTAGATGCTCTGATAGATGAATGAATAAAGCAACTGTGGTATATATACACAATGGAATATTACTCAGCAATAAGAGAGAATAAAATTATGGCATTTGCAGGTAAATGGATGGAGTTGGAGAATATCATGCTAAGTGAAGTAAGCCAATCTCAGAAAACCAAATGCTGAGTGTACTCGTTGATAAGTGAATTCTGATCCATAATGTGGGGAAGGTCATGGGAACAATGGTGGAACTCTGTTCACAGGGGTGTAAGGGGGGAGGGGGCATGGGGACAGTACAGGTGGTGGAATATGATGGTCATCATAACCCTAACTTTATGTATGACTGTATATACGTTGCGATTCTATACAACTTACAACTATGTTATCCTCTATCTATGTACAATGAATCAAATTGCCCTCTGTTATCATGTAAGCCTAAATAGAACAAATAAATAAATTAAATATTAAAAAAATAAAATACACTGTGAAAAGTGAAAAAAAAAGAAATAAAAAAGGCAATAAGGTTTCAGCATTATCTCAAATCTACATATAATGAGGTTCAACTTCAGTGGGGGAATAAGAAATGTCTCATTGGCCATGATTTGTCTACCCTGGATGCCATGTCTTTTATTGAATCAATCACTATTTCTAGGAAAATGCCATCCAAATGATAGGTCATCATGCTAAGTGAAATAAGCCAATCCCCCCAAATCAAAGGCTGAATGTTCTCTCTGATACGTGGATAGTAACACATAATAAGAGTAGGGAAGGAAAGAATAGAAGTTCATTGGATTAGATAAAGGGGAATGAAGAAATCAGGGGATGGCAATAGGAAAGACAGAATGAATTGGACATAAAAAAAGGAGCAAGTTTCATGCCACTTTTGGCAACTTTGCCAGAAAACGACCAGTTTGGGGTTTTATTTGGGGAGATGCTGAGTCCTTTGTCAATGCTATCTGCAATAGTTATGAAATGTTGGGTGGAGACATTTGGCGTCTATAATGTGAAAGAAAAATGTATACGGTATTGGGAAAGCCAAAGGGCTAGACAAGGATGGGCATTTCTTTTTTTCAGTTGCCCAGCATCCATTCCAACTTTGGGTACTATCGAATTTCTTTTTTTTTTTTTTTTTTTTGGTACTGGGGATTGAACTCAGGGGTGCTCGACCACTGAGCCACATCCCCAGCCCTATTTTGTGTTTTATGTAGAGACAGGGTCTCAATGAGTGCTTAGCACCTTGCCATTGCTGAGGCTGGCTTTGAACTCGTGATTCTCCTGTCTCAGCCTCCCTAAGTGCTTGGATTACAGGCTTGAGCCACCGTGCCCGGCTTCAAATTTCTTTTTTTGAGCCTCTTTCTATTTTGGAAAATGGGAGAAGAAAAACTAATGATTGAGATAAAATTAATCAGATACATTGGTCCATAAATACAAAACTCGAGTAGGATATAGACAAGACTGAAATTGGTTTGAACAAATTCATTCAAGAGGGAATGCCCTCGTGACTCCTAGAGCTCATTTGGATCTAACTGTTCAGCATTCCCATTAATTATGTGGACTACTGCAAATATTTCTAATAAGTTCTCTTATTGCTTAAACAAGACAGATTTAGTGGAAAAACAGCAGGCATTATTTTTTTTAATATTTATTTTTTAGTTGTAGGTGGACAGAATATCTTTATTTTATTTTTATGTGGTGCTGAGGATCGAACCCAGTGCCTCATGCGTGCTAGGTAAGCACGCTACCACTGCGCCATAACCCCAGCCCAACAGCAGGCATTATTAAAAAAAACTAGCAATTTCCTCTTAAAAATATGAATAAAAATAGATAAATGATGAATTTGCATGCTATAAATTCTTCTTTGGTTTTTGTTATCTACTGCATTTATGTTTGTAATTCATGAGCATATGTGACACTGTGTATCTGCATGTGGATGTATTTATCATAGGTCAGGGGTGTGAATTTGAAGATGGCAAAAGAATGATAGTGAGAATATCAGTCTGCAGGGTGAGCCCTTTATATGCGCTATATATCGTGAGACTAGAAATATGGCTTAGAAAGCATAGTTTGCAAGACTATGATTTATAGAGCTGTGAGAGCAGAATAATAAAAATCTCTTCTTTGAAGAAAGTAAGACGTTAGACATTGAGTCTTGATTTAAACAAGGAATCAGTTTTAATGAAAGAGGAACCATGAGGCAAATCAGACCTAAAAGTACTCTTTGCTGATTTAAGCACTGTATTGTTAATTGTTTCTCTTTGATGATCACAGAATATGTGAGTCCTTGAAACTCAACAAAAAACTCTTGTCTCCTAACAGATGAAGCTGAGACAGCTCTCAACTAAAACTAAAACTTGGTTCTGCTCAACAGTAATTGGCAGATTTCTAGGATGTGTTTTCCAGCCATTTTTTCTTAAAAGAAACAGACTCAGCTGATGTACTGTTGTGTTAACCAAGTAGGATGCCGGTCTTTGGGTTGATGACATTATGAAATATATTTGGATAAGTACAGAGGACAGAAAGCATGACTGGCATACAGGAGAAATGATGGTTCAGAAGCTGAACTTAATTTTCTTGAGATATAACAAAACTTAAAATTTATCTAAACTTTTAGTTTCACCTACCATAAAAATTTGGAATATATATTTTTTTAGATGATCATTTTACTTTACTGCCTCATTTTAGTTTGAGATGAAAAACAAACAAAATGAAAATGCCTCTGACCATTTATAAATCTGAAAATAATTTGGAACTTTGTTTACACTTCTATAATGTATAGTCTCTGTTCCTCTATGGTAGGGGATGTAGCTATTTGCTAATTTTCTTCCTGAGATAAGCTTGAAGGTAAAGCTCAGAGATTCATGTTAGGTTATATTAATAAAAATTATGAATATATTTTCATATAATACTTATTAATCATAAATCACTTCCACTCTTGTCATCACTACTGGGATTTCATGAACAATAGATTTATATTTGGAACGGTGAAGACCAGTGGTATCTTGGAGTTGAGATAGTCATTTCACTTTAGATCACAGTCATTAGTTGCCCACCTATTGTTTGAAAATGTCTAAAATAAGGTTATTTAAGGATGTTTAAAAATATACCTGGATCATTTAAATGAGTCAGTGTCAATACGTTTTAGCTTTTTTTTTTTTTTTTTAATTTGTGGCTCTGAGGATTGAACTTAGGGTCTTGTGTATGCTAAGCAAGTGCTCTACCAGTGAGTCACATCCTCAGCTCAACTACTTTCTTTTCTAGGCTTGCATAATCCAATTATAAATAAAAATAATCTGAACTATTTCATTTTCCTCATCACAACAAAGAGGTGAATAGTAATCCTCATTTGTGTTTTGTGTTAAGGTGGCACTTCTATGTAAGCAAGGCTATCAATCCTAAGAGATGCAACTCTGTGAAGTGTCAAATCACTGGCTCCAAATCAGATTCTATCACATATTCCCCATGGAATGAAGTGTCATCCTTAGTAATAAGCAGAAGACAATGTCCTACTTTCACTTGAGTCCTATTTGAGGGCCCCAGCTAGAGAGTCTGTATATGGCACAAGGATATAACATGGAGTCTGGTTTATAAAAAATAGAATAAAATTCCTGCTTTGCTTCCTCTCTTTCCATGCTCCCACCTCATCTGTCCCCTAGCACATCTTTATTCCTTCCCCAAGCCAATGAAGTTTGTTAGAGGATGTCTCAGCCCCCTTGGGTGCTATCTGTCTTCATTCAGCCAATTATCCTACCAGCATCTTTAACGGGTTGTTCCAAGGCTCAGCTTCTCAAGGAGAGGAGTGAGTCTAGATAGGCGGCTTTTCTCCAGGAATTCTGATTAACCCATTATCTTGGTTCATTTTCTGTCTGGTTACTGGATACAATTGCAGATGCTGTTCAGGTTCAGTCCTTTCTGTATTTGGTATAATTCTTCATTTCCTCTTTAAAGGAAGGCTTATTCTTAATTCCCTATGTTTATTATTTCCTTTAAAAAATTTTTTTAGTTGTAGATGTACACATACCTTTATTTTATTTATTTACATATTTTATGTGGTGCTAAAGATTGAACCCAGTGCCTCACATGTGCTAGGCAAGTGTTCTACCACTGAACTACAATCCCAGCCCCTATTATTTCCTTTTAAATGAGAAACACATAGCCATAACTTATGAGTAGTACTCCCGAAGAGAAACAAAACCCATATTTTCTATGGAGATACATACCCATATACATCAACCATGATCACCATGCTATTTTTTCATTTGTAAAGAGAACAAATATTCTGTGAAGTTATTTTCACTGATGATTTAAAATAAATGAGAATAGGAGTTTTCACTCTTGTTTGACAGTTTTAATATAGTGCCTCCTCAATTCATGTAATGAGCTTGATAACTTGTTAAGCCCCTTCTACATTTATGACACAAAAAAAGATGTTGTTACTTTCCGAATTTAAACAGGAAAGAGAAAACCCCCAACATTGCTTCAAAGAAAGGTTTAGTCTAATTTTATCAGACTCGGTTACTTTAATCTTTTTTGGTAGCCTGAGGTTTCAAAATGGGAAACATCAAGTGGATAATTTTTTATATGTTATTAAAAGACATTTGACAAGTTGATAGCATAAAACAGGTCAAGAGATAACAAGAGGACAAAAAGTAAATGGACAAAAACACTGTAGGAAAAAGAAAGGTGGGCAGGAATTTACATGCTATTTCTAGTAGACAGACACTGGATTCAAAGATGAGTTTATCCCTCTAATGGGCTTCAGAGGTCCTTCTGAGATCAGCACAGGGAATCATTTTGATGGAGAAGAACAAAACGCAACAATTGTTATTGAATCATTTGGGAAAGAGGGGCATATTTTTAGTTTCTCCTTTTCTTGATGGAATATTATACCTCTGATTTAACCTAACAATTTGCACATTTAATTATCTCATTTTCCCCTTTGGGGACTTACTATCCCTCTTCATAACTTCCTTGTTCTAATTCTTTTTAAACTCTCTACTTTTCTCTATTATGTATTGACTTCATTTTTGGAATAAATAAGATTTGTCTGAAGTAGCTTTATCTTTTTTTTTTAGTTCTAATCAGTTATACATGACAACAGAAAGCTTTTCAATTCATTGTACACAAATGGAGCAGTTTTTCACTTCTCTGGTTGTGCACGAAATAGAGTTGCACCATTTATGGAATCATACATGTACCTAAGGTAATGATGTCCGTCTCATTCCACCATCTTTCCTACCCCCATCCCCTCCCACTATGGATTAGCATCCACTTATCAGAGAGAACATTTGGCCCCTGTTTTGGGGGGATTGCTTATTTTGCTTAGTATGATATTCTCCAACTCTATCCATTTACCAGCAAATGCCATAATTTTACTCTGAGTAATATTCCATTATGTATATATATACCACAGTTTCTTTATCCATTCATCTATTGAAGGGCATCTAGGTTGGTTCCACAGTTTAGCTATTGTGAAGTGAGCTGCTATAAATATTGATGTGGCTGCGTCACTATAGTATGCTGATTTTAAGTCCTTTGGGTATAGACCGAGGAATGGGATAGCATTCCCATGGGTCAAATGGTGGTTCCATTCCAAGTTTTCTAAGGAATCTCCATACTGCTTTCCAGATTGGTTATACCAATTTTCAGTCCCACCAGCAATGTATGAGCGTGCCTTTTCCCCCCGCATCCTTGCCAACACTTATTGTTTCTTGTATTTTGGATAGCTGCCATTCTGACTGGGGTGAGATGAAATCTCAGAGTAGTCTTGATTTGCATTTCTCTAATTACTGCAGATGTTGAAATTTTTTCATATATTTGTCACTTGATTGTGTATCTTCTTCTGAGAAGTGTCTGTTCAGTTCCTTAGCCTGTTTATTGACTATGTTGTTTGTTTGGGGTTTTTTTTTGGTGTTGTTTTTTGAGTTCTTTATATATCCTGGAGATTAATGCTCTATCTGACATGCGTGTAGCAAAAATTTGCTCCCAAAATGTAGGCTCTCTTTTCACCTCATTGATTGTTTTCTTTGCTGAGAAGAAGGTTTTGAGTTTGAATCCATCTCATTTATTGATTCTTGATTTTATTTCTTGCACTTTAAGATTCTTGGTTTTTTTTTTTGAGTATTAATAAATATATTTCTGAATGTGGGATTCTAATGGACAGGAACATTGCAGTATTATATTTTTTACACCAAATTTTTAGATTTTACAATTAACTAAGTTGGCTTAAGAATTATACAGATTGCATAATTTCCAAAAGGAAAAAGAGATAAAAGAATGAGCATAAGTACATATAATCTCAAAAGAGTAATTTAGTTTAAAGATATTGATTATGAATAAGAATCATAAAATGCTATTTAGCTAGACAACACTTCAAATAATATCCATGCATGTTTTTCCATGTTACAATTTGCCCCAATGGTGTTCATTTTGAATCCATAAAAGTATAAAGAAGCAAACATTACAATGTATTAAAGAATAATAGAACAGATAAAATAATGGGAACTTATAACTGACAGAATAGTCATAACAATGACTAGAACAGATAAAATAGAACAGATAAAATAATGCCAACTTATAACTGACAGAATAGTCATAACAATGGAAAGCAGGAGTGATTATTTCTTTTTTTAAAAAATTTATTTATATTAATTTTTTAAAACAGCAGAATGCATTTCAAGTCATAGTACACATTTAGAGCACACTTTTTTTTTTGGTACTGGGGATTGAACAAAGGGGTACTCGACCACTGAGCCACATCCCCAGCCCTATTTTGTGTTTTATGTAGAGACAGGGTCTCACTGAGTTGCTTAGCACCTCGCCGTTGCTGTGGCTGGCTTTGAACTTGCGATTCTCCTGTTTCAGCCTCCCTAAGTGCTTGGATTACAGGCTTGAGCCACCATGCCCAGCTAGAGCACAATTTTTTATTTCTTAGTTGTAAACAAGGTAGAGTCACACCATTCATGTCTTCATACATGTACCTAGGGTAGTGATGTCCATCTCATTTCACCATCTTTCCTATCCCCACCTCCTTTCCTTCCCCTCCCTGCCCCTTTGTCCTATCCAAAGTTTTAGAAGTCTTGTTAAGGAAGTCAAGGCCTAATTTAACATGATGAAGATTTGGGCCTACTTTTTCTTCTGTTAAGCACAGGGTTTCTGATCTAATTCCTAGGTCCTTGATCAGTTTTGAGTTTTTTGCATGGTGAGAGATAGGGGTTTATTTTCATTTTGCTGCATGTGGATTTCCAGTTTTCCTAGCACCATTTGTTGAAGAGGCTATATCTTTTCTCCAATGTATGTTTTCAGTGCCTTTGTTTAGTATGAGATAACTGTATTTATGTGGGTTTGTCTTGGTGTCTTCTATTGTGTACCATTGGTCTACATGTCTATTTTGGTGCCAATATCATGCTGTTTTTGTTACTATAGCTTTGTAGTATAGTTTAAAGTCTGATATTGTAATGCCTCCTGCTTCACTCTTCTTGCTAAGGATTGCTTTGGCTATTCTGAGTCTCTTATTTTTCCAAATGAATTTCATGATTGCTTTTTCTATTTCTATAAGGAATGATGTTGTGATTTTAATTGGAAATGCTTTGAATATGTATAGTGCTTTGGGTAGTATGGCCATTTTGACAAAATTGATTCTGCCTATCCAAATATTTCTTTCTTTCTTTCTTTCTTTCTTTCTTTCTTTCTTTCTTTCTTTCTTTCTTTCTTCCTTCCTTCCTTCCTTCCTTCTTTCTTTCTTTGTCTTTCTCTTTCTTTCTCTCTCCTTTCTTTCTTTCTTTCTTTCTTTCTTTCTTTCTTTCTTCCTTCCTTCCTTCCTTCCTTCTTTCTTTCTTTGTCTTTCTCTTTCTTTCTCTCTCCTTCCTTCCTTCCTTCCTTCCTTCCTTCCTTCCCTCCCTCCCAGGGATTGAACTCAGGGGTACTTGACCACTGAGCGACGTCCCTAGCCCTATTTTGTGTTTTATTTAGAGACAGGGTCTCACTGAGTTGCTTAGCTCCTTGCCATTGCTGAGGCTGGCTTTGAACTCGTGATTTTCCTGTCTCAGCCTTCCAAAGTGCTAGGATTATAAGCGTGCACCACTGTGTCTGGCTTCAGTTTTTTTCTTTAGTATTCTGTAGTTTTTATTGTAGAGGTCTTTCACCTCTTTTGTCAAATTGATTCCTAAGTATTTTATTTTATTTTATTTTTGAGGCTATTGTGAATGGGATAGTTTTCCTAATTTCTCATTCAGAGCATTTATCACTGATGTATAGAAATGCATTTGATTTATGGGTTTTGATTTTATAGCCTGCTATGAAGTAGCTTTATCTTGATGTTTAACTTTTTGCAATAGTCTGGCATTAAGTTTAGCACTTAGATACATTTGGAAGAACCTTTCAGATGTCATTTTAGGGGTGCTGGCAAATATTCCTTTTATTCTCCTTCCCTTCTTAACTTATTTCTCTCTGATTTGATTCTTATTGCCTGAAATTTTAGCCTTTGAATTTTCTTCCTTTGACATTTAAATGGAGATACTTTTGGGAAGTGTCATTTACTCACACTTCATTGTGAATGAGGCTTAGTGGCTGGCTTTTGATAACTAGGTAGGCATTGAGTACAAGAGCGTAGGTTGAGGATGTGGCTTAATGGTAGAGTCTTTGGCCCTGGGTTTTACCCCCAGTATGGCAAAACAAACAAACAAACAAACAAATACAACAAAAGCAAAAAGAAGCCGGGTGCAATTCTACAAGCCTGTAATCCAAGTGGCTCAGGAGGCTGAAGCAGGAGGATTGTGAGTTCCAAGCCAGCTTCAGCAAAAGTGAGGCACTAAGCAACTCAGTGAGACTCTCTCTCTAATAGGGGTGGGGATGTGGCTCAATGGTCGAGTGCCCCTGAAATCAATTCTCCATACCAAAAAAGAAAAAAAAAAAAAAAAAAAAGAAGAGAATTCTGGCAATTGGTACAATTTATTGTTGCCATGGTGTTGATAAAATTGTTGAGTACTCAGTCACTTAACATTCCTGAACCTCAGCTAACAAGTATGGTATCTGGGACAATAATATTTGCCTGGTTTACCTAACAGGATTATTTGGAGGGGCAAGTGAGAGTACATGTGTGACAGAAGACTTGTTAACTGTGAAGTGCTGTGTAAAGTGAAGATACTAAAGGACACTACCAAAGGAGAAAAGAAATGTGGCCGAGGCAACATGGTAAAACCTTGTTACAATGAACAAGTTGTCCCTCTACAATCATACTCAGAATTCTGATCATTAAGATGCCCAGGATTCATATATTATCTTCTACATACCATTGCATTAACATCAGCTACTTTTCTCTTTACTTTTCTTCTCCATGGTGGTCTAGCTTCTGTTCTTGATTGGCAGCAGAGAAAGTGGTAGAGAGAGGGGTTGGGTTCATCCTAGAGGAGATGGGAGAAAATGGCTACCTGAGCATGACCCAACCTTTGCCTTATTTTTGCCTAAAGCCTGTTTAGTGCAAGATTCCTCATATTAAGGGAAAGACACTGTAACAGGGATTAGATGATATGGATTTGAGTCCCAGAGATCCTCAGTAGCTGAGTCATTTGTGAAGAACTTTAACTCCCACTGTCACAGAGCAGCAGTCATCAGCTGGGGACAGTATATCCTCTTCTCTCAGCAGAAGACACTGGACAAAGCATAAAAATGTTTTCAGTTGTTGTAACCAGAGTTGGGGTGAGAGGAGTTTCTAATGGCATCTCTAACCCAGGAATACTGTTAAATGTCCTAGGACACACAGGACAATCCCCTACAACAAGGAGTCATCAGGCCCAAAGTGTCAACAGTGCCAAGGCTGTGAACCTTGCACTAAAGGGAAGGAGACAATGTTAGAATATAGTAAAGTTTGAGAGGAATAGAGGATGTAAAGCTTAGAAGGCAAGGTAACCAAGAAAATAGTGCTTGGATTTCAAAAGCAAATGTGTGAACACCTGATTTTATGTTTTTTGCCAATTTTGAAACAGAGTATTGAGGAGAGGGTACTTTAAATTGAGAAAAGCATTATTGGAGGCTATACTCAGGAGAAAAGGGAGCAGACCTCAGGTTAGCGATAATATAAATGAGCATACTAAGCATGTTACTGAAATGTTCCCTCTTGTCACTGGCCCATAGGTCAATTTCAGGCCCTGGGATGGTATAGTGAAAGTGTCATCATTGTGAACAGGTGTCCTAGGTCAAATGAGGGGTGAATTGTGGCTAAGAAGCCAAAGAGAAGACTTTTTAAAGAAGATGTAAAAGGATAACTACAATATGACTTACCAAATGCTCTAAAGTAATAGATTACTATTTCGTTAGTTCATAATTTATTCTGTCAGTCTGTTTAACCATATGCACAGTCTCCTGAATATGATTTAAATGTTAAGTCCTAATTATGAAACTCTAATTCAAAACAATTTTAAGTAAGCCTGTTGAGAATTAATGTGAATGCAAATCATGAAGCCACTCTCATTAGGGAAATGCACGTTAATTTTAATTTTGGACCAGGTGTGAGCCTTTCTGAACTCATATCTCCTAAACTGCCATTAAAAATAAAAAAAAGTAGGGCTGGGGTTGTATCTCAGTGGTAGAGTGTTTGCCTCAAATGTGTGAGGAACTGGGTTTGATCCCCAGCACCACATAAAGATAAATAAAGACATTGTGTCCATCTACAACTAAAAAGTATTAAAAATAAAAAAAATGTATTAAAAATAAAAAAGTATTAAAACTAAAAAAAATAAAAATAAAAAATAAAAATGACCAAAACTTTTAAAAGAGTACATTCTGCCAACCAGAGTTATCCAGAAATATGCAATAGCTACCGAATCTCTGTATAAATAAGTTTGAGATTATTTAAAAATACATAGATTATTAGGGGCCTTCTAAACTTTTAGGATTGATTTTGTTGGCTTCATTAGCTCCTATCTTGTTTCAACAGACTTTCTTTGTACATATCGAATTATTGGAGTCAACTAACTTGGTCAGTGTGCTGTGAGGGTCACTACACATGCCCTTTTGTTTGAATTAATCAGCCTCTGAAAAGAAGAAAGACAATTCAGTTCTACCAACTGAATCAAGCCGAAAAATGAATACATCAAAGCAAGTGTGAAATTTTTTCCAGTTGACATGCACAGTGAATGTAGCTAATAACAACCTCTTGAATTTTCTGTCAAGCGGATCAATAAATCTCTTTATTCATGATGGTCTATATTGTAACATCCATTCACTCATTATTTATCCATTTACCATTTATTGAATCCTTAAATTTGTGCTCAGTCACTGCACCATGAATAGGGCCAAAAGGATAACTAAGAACCTGCTCATAGTCTAGTGGGAGAGACTGAAATTACAATGTACAATGGTATGTGCATTTCATGCACTAGCTATTCATAGAAGAGAGCTAGAGCCAGACAGGTAGGACTATAAACCACTAAGAACAATGAGATTTATTTTGAGAAATGATGGTTGCTTATTTAGGTGGCAGTAGTCAATGATGGCAAGTGACTTTATTTACATATATTTTAAAGGTAGTGCTAACAGATTTTGTGACATGGAATCAAAAGGAACAGTTAAGATTGACTTTAAAGATTTTGGTGAGAGAACTAGGTTGAAATTGCTATTTACTGACATTGAGAAGATTGGAAAGAGCAGGTTTGAGGAGGAATTATGTTTTGTTTTGGACATGATAAATGAGAAATGACAATTAGATATTCAAGTGAAGATTGAAATAGATACTTGCAATAAATAAGCTTGGCATTCAGGGAAACAGTTTGCACTAGAAATTTACATTTGAGGGTCTCATGCATATAGATGATATTTAAAGACATAAAACTGGGATAATCCCTTAATGAACAAATCTAGACAGCAAAGAGATAAGCTCATCGGTAATATGCAGAGGCTAGGAAGATGAAGAGAGGACAGCAAAGAAACTGTGAAAGACGAACCATTAGGGTAGGAAGAAAATCTCTGCTATTCAGTACATAAGACAATTTCTTGAAAAGGGAGTGACAGACTCTGTCAGAGGCTCCTGGTAGAAACATGAGGACTGAGAATCACTGAGTTTGGCAAGGTGAATGTCACTGCAACCTTGATATGAGCAGTTTTGGTTGAAATGCTGAGATAAAAAACTAATTAAAGAAGGTTCAGGGCTGGGCATGGTGGTGCATGCCTGTAATTCCAGTGGCTTGTGAGGCTGAGGCAGGAGGATCGCAAGTTCAAAGCCAGCCTTAGCAATAGTGAGGTGCTAAGCAACTCAGTGAGACCTTGTCCCTAAATACAATACAAAATAGGGCTGAGGATGTGGCTCAGTAGTCAAGTGCCCCTGAGTTCAATCCCTGGTCCTCCGCATTCCCCAAATAAAAAGGTTCAGGAAAGAATGAGAGAATAGAAGGTTAGGAAAATAACAAGAGCACATGTACTCAACTCTTTGAAGATGTGCTCTTGGAAAAGGTGCAGTAGTTAGAAGACTGGAAGTAACTGGATAAGAAGAAGGGTTAAATATTTTTTAATATTATTTTTATTTTTGAGGGTAAAGAATAGAGAAATTTTGGCATGTTTACATGCTAATTGAAATACTGCAGTAGAGAAAGGAAAAAATTGTGAGAGCCTTCTTGCATGCATGGCTACTTTCTGTTTACCAGAACCAGCTGTACCCTGATTTCTGAGAGAAGCCACAGGTGCTGACCGTTCTTTGAACTCCTGTGTTCTTGTGGTCTGAGCTTGTTTTGCAGCCTGAGCATTTTCCACACCTGGGTCTGCAGTTCCACGCCTCCCACGCCTCCCACGCCCCTCGGGGGTAGGAAAGATATATAAGCCCAGAGTGCTGAAATAAACGAGCTTCTTTTTCTTCAGAATCGTTGTTGTGTGTGTGTTTTTTCATCCGCGGCTCCCTTGCCGACTCGGTTTCGCTTTGGTCCGGCGCAGGTGCTAGCAAAAAATAATGATGCTGTCTGGAGGGAGCACTTTCTAGAGACCTTGAGAAGATGGGCTCCATTGCACAGATGGAGAAGCTGGCCTTGACCATGTACACAAACAGTTCACTTGCTGCAATGAGCAAAAGCAGAGGTGCTCTGTGTGTGCGTGGGTGCACGAGCTGCATGACTAGCAGATTAGGTGGAGGGAAGCCGCTGTAGCATATGCAAACACAAGCACACGCAGCAGGATCTTTTTCTTCCATCTTACTCGGTTGTATTATTTTCTCTGAAAGCTTGGAATAGACTCAGTCTTGGCTATACTTTATAATCTCACAGAGATATTTTGAGAAATAATGATTCCTAAGGCTCATTCATGGAGTTAATTGATCTGGACACTAATATAAAAATAAATCCAGGATTCAAGAACCATTGGTCTAGATGGTGTAGCATTTTATGCATAACAAGTGACTAATAAATCAGGTCATTTTTTTGGTTGGGTATCCATGCTGCAAGAAACATGTCTCTACTATTTCAGGAAGGGGAGATTATGTATTGTGGGGTGAGTTCACCAGGATGCAGTCCCTGAGAGTGGGAGTAGTGTGCAGGAAATTTACTATGGAAGGAAAGTAAAGGATGTAAGATTGAGTCAAGGGAGAAGTTGAGGGCCAAAGCAGTTCCCATGATAACCTTGGCAGACTCCATGGAGAAACTTGGAATTAAAATGCTTCATCAGCATTGTGCTGCATTGGATGGAAATGACCAGCCTCCATCTATCAGTCACTGGATGTGAATTTCCTTGAGTAGGACATGGCTGTAGGCAAGGCAGACTTTTGAAGTTGCTCTTGACGTTGAATGAAGTGAAAGCTGAAGTCAGCAGGTGAAAAAAAGTCCTTTCTTGAAAGAGGCCCTGGGAGAGCCTCACAGTGTCTCCCACATATGTTAATATCACAATTCGACATACCTGGTTCTGTTATCTGAGACAGGCTGGATGGAATCCATGAGATTGCTCCATGAGTCCTGTGAGCCTCCCCCATAATTTATTTTTACGAGAAACACATTTGCCAGTCTATGAATCACTATTATTATATTTCTTAAATTCTTGTTACACATCTGCAAACATGGTTGATTCACAAATAGGGCCAACTTTATTGTACAACTGCAGTTAAATAAATGTTAGTTTATAAATATGTGATGACTGGCTATCCTTAGCTCCATCTCCTGTGGTGTCTTCTCAGATAACACAAAGAATGGAAGTTTTGGATGAATTTGTTTTTTCATGTCAGTCCATTTGCATTTTAAAAGTATAATATTTTAAAATTATAAAGACAACTGGGAACATAGATCTGTGGTTCAAAATAGGATGCTTGAGGCCAGTGTCAATATTCATGATCATGAGCAAAGTTGGAGCCATCTGACCCAGTGCACTGGCCCTGGCAGCTGAGAAGATGAGAGCACCAGGGATACAGCCAGAAAACTGAACAGAGTAATCAAGCTAAATTAAAAGAGATACTAAGAGAGAAAGGCACATGTTAACTTAAAACATGGAGTTTGTGTTGAGGAGTTGCAGTTTGAAATCTGGTGTCCTCTTGCACGATTACTGTTACAATGATATTTTAAAAATATTTAGACATTTAAAGGGAAAAATTACGAGAATTCTTGCAGCTAAATGGAGATACATCACAGCTAGAAGGGATGTCATGAAAAACATGGTCCCCAAGCAAAGGAAGGCTTGCTTGATGGTCCCTTCATCTTGGTTTAACTACAGGCCCTGCCTGATTGCTGCAGAGCTTTAAAAGGTTATTCTGAATGCAGAATTCTTAGGGAAAAGGAGGAGGAGGGGAGAAAAGCCCTTGCAGGATGGTATACTTTGAATTGGTTGAATATTTACTTGAAAAGGAATGTTTTGAGCAAGAATATACAATTTAATTTTATTCTGGGTTTTGTTTCTTGGTGCTGGGAATTGAACCAGTGCCCTTCTGCATGCTAAGCATGCACAATTCCACTGAGCTACACCTTGAGCCCTTGTAAATTAGCTTTAGTTAGCAAATTTGAATGCAACTTTCTCTCACCCATCAGTAAGATATGGGGGTCTCAGACAGTAGTTTAATTCAATTATAGAAAATAATGAACACTGTATTTATTTATTTTTACTTTTATTTTTTGGTACCAGAGATTGAACTCAGGGGTACTCTACCACTGAGCCACATCCCCAGTCCTATTTTGTGTTGTATGTAGAGACAGAGTTGCTTACGCCTTGCCGTTGCTGAGACTGGCTTTGAACTTGTGATTCTCCAGTTCCAGCCTCCCAAAGTGCTGGGATTACAGGCGGGCACCGCTGTGCCCAGCTAAGGAACATTTTAAATATGAAAAAAGAAAAAAATTAGAATAGAGAACATGGCCTTATTTTACTGTTTTGGCATTGTACCTCTTGGGTTGAAATGACCCAGTTTCTATCTGTCAGTGATTTTATCTCCTTGAGAAGGACATGTAGGCAAGTACACTAATTTTTTATTATGTTATAAATATTTATTTTATCAGAAAAGAGGGATTCTTAAGGAGTTTAGTATATTTTATATGATGGAAATGATAATGTTTTTGATAAAATAAAGACTACCAGCAGCTATCTTTTTACTTGTATACATTAGCCATTTTTATACTAGAAAAGAGATTTAACAAGTCTTTCCTTGGGAAGTAAAGGACATTGTACCACTGACCATATGACACTAATGATTTTACTTCTCAGCTAACTGGTACAGTATAAAAACATCCACCAACATAATACCTAAAATTATTTTTCACACACCACTACTTTTGCAACATCTGGCAATTATTATTCTGATACAGCTTATAAATCCATGAAAAAAATGATTACCATTTGTACCCTAGACTTATGTGAATCTCAGCTCTCAAAATTTAATGACACTCAATCCTGAAGGGAAACTGATTGAGTGTAGATCTGATATGTCCCTCCGCAGCAGCGGTCTTTCTTTCATTCAACTGGATTTTCTCAATTTGTTAGTAGTTAATTTAATTAATGCTATCATTAATGTAATAGCTTCTCACCTGTTAATCAAGGAAGGAGGTAGGAAACTTGTTCTTTTATCTGATGGCAAGACATTTTAAACCCTTATATATTAATAGAAATGGATATGTTATGTTGAGGATGGCAAAATTCACACATTTGTAAAGATAAAAAGGATACTCTAAACATTTCCAGCTTGTCTGGTCTTAAATTAGGATCCTGGATTTAGGATTTTGTTTTCCAGCTTCTATTGTTCGCAGGATTTTGAAAGGGAAATTTGAGAAACATTGATGTGGGTGTAAGGAAGACAAAGTTTCATCTTTACCCTCTCAGCGTTTTTGGAGAAGAGCATGCATATAATATGTTTTACAAGACACAAGAGCCCTCATGAGGAAATGAAGACCCAAAGAGTAGCAAATTCTAAACCCTCTAACAGGTTGAACAGAGATAGACAATTATGGAAAAGGACTTAAACTATGCAGGGAAGAAGCTGAAAGAAGATAGATAATTCTTTTAACAAGGTCTGTTTGTGCAAAATTTTCTTCATCTCAACTTCTTGTCCTTGACGAGAATGTTATGTTCCTTCTGGCCTGGGGAGGACATCTACCACATGGAAATTTCATCTCCAGCTTTTGAGATAAAGAGGGGAGGTCAGAGCACTTTTTTGTATTTGCTCCTTTTCAAGTGCCTTTTACTCAAAATAATCCCTATCCCAAGGTGGTTTATAATCTGCCACCCTACATTTGGAAATGGGATCCAGGAGAAATTTTTAAGCAGGGGCACAGAGTTGTTTTTAGGACCATTACTTTGATAATCATATAGGCTATGCTGTAAAATATGGCAGCCACTAGCTGCCTCCAGCTCTTTTTATTTTCTATTTTTATTTTTTGGTACTGGGGATTGAACTCAGGGGCACTCGACCACTGAGCCATATCCCCAGCCCTATTTTATGTTTTATGTAGAGACAGGGTCTTGCTGAGTTGCTTAGCACCTCGCTATTGCTGAGGCTGGCTTTGAACTTGGCGATTCTCCCGTCTCAGCCTCCCTAAGTTCTGGGATTACAGGCTTGAGCCACCGCGCCCAGCTGCTCTTTTTATTAAAATAAAATGAAGTTAAAACTTGAGTGTCTTGGTTACTATAGCCACATTTCCTATGTTTAATAGCTTAACAGCTACAAGTAGCTACTACATTAAATAGCATAGATATGGCACAGTTCCCTCAGTGCAAGAATTCTATTGTACAGCACTGACACAGAGGGTGAATTAGAGAAAGGAGACGCTGAGAGTAGGAAAAACAATTAAGAATTTATTAATTAGTGGAGTATTGCTCAAAAATGAGGAAGACATTTATATTCCTTAAATGCTTCTTTTTGACAGTAACTTTAGCATGTTTCATTTTTTTTCTTCTTCTAAGCAATTCTAGTCTGTAAGGAAGAAGAAAGGAAAACAATCTACTAAAAAAATTATAGTTTGGACTGAAGAAGTGTTTTATTATAATCACAGAATTTTGGTGCTAGAAATGACCTTTCATGTCTTCTGGTCTAACCACCGTTTGACTGAAACCACTTTAATTGGCCATTCAGTTTGTCTTTGAACACCCTGAAGAGTCAAGAGAACTGTGGTCTCCTGAGCTATAACATTTCACCCTGGTAGACCATCCAGCTGCAGTCAACCTGAAGCAACTTATACAGTCGTCCAGAATGCTTCCAGTCTTCCAGAGGCAAGTGATGGTGAATCCTGGTTACCAGGCAGAGAAGGAACTGAGCCAACTAAAGACAGCACATTTTGCTCTGAGCATCTCCAGACGCAGGCAGTTTCATTTCTGCTGTTTTCATTCTCACCCTTAAGCAGAAAAAAAAAAAAAGCTCCCACAAATAGTCATGGGTAAAATTATATGGGTTAATATACTTCGAAAAATTTAATGTGGTGTACTTATAGAAGTTTTTATTAGTAAAAACCCTGGGGAATTGTGACATAACAAAGTCCAAGAAAGCAGATACTATGGGTAGAGAAAACCTGTAGGGAATTTGAGGTTGTTGTTTCAGCAGGTTTGGCTTGCAAAGGAGTTGTGAGAGAGTAAGACATATACAATTATATACAGTTATCAGGAGATGAATAAATAAAGATGAATATACTACCCATCCGGGAGCTCCAAAAAAGGCATTTTCTTAAATATTCTTATTATGGGCTCAGATAAGAACTTGAAAAGTCAGGTCTATAAAGCAGTACAAAAAAATCTTAAGACAGGTGCACTTTGAGAACTGGAACACTGCTATAAAACAAAATCTTAAAGATTTTATTCAGAAAGGCTTTACATAAATGGAATGAGAATATAAAATGTCCTAATATTCCCCAGGAAAAACCTGTGAGTTTTAACATCTGGTCAGCTTCCATAAAGGGAAAAGACCAAAGGCTCACTTTCCAAAGGAAAAGACAAAGACCAAGTTGATAGGATTTGGATTTTAATAGATTAAAAATTGGCTGAGGTACTCAACCTATTGTCACCTAAGAAAATTTAGAAATAAATGCCTATAAATTCTGAAATCTACTTTTTGTTGAGATGAAAGAAAAAAGAGCCATGCTAGTTTTCAAACTGGGGCTAATGACATGATGAAATATTGTATATGATATAAATGATATTGTTAGAATTCACCTAGGCAGTTTATGTTGGTAACTGAATCTGTCCTCATTTATGAGCTTTATTGTATGGAGTCTCACACAGGTGAAATGGAGAGATTAAAGAGAAGCAGAATAAGAGATGATTTCCTTCAAATGCTTTACAATCTGTCCATATAAAAATGGGACTGGTCGGGGCTGGGATTATGGCGCAGTGGTAGCGTGCTCGCCTAGCATGCGTAAGGCACTGGGTTCGATCCTCAGCACCACATTAAAAAAAATAAAATAAAGATATTCTGTCACAACTAAAAAATAAACATTTAAAAAAAAATGGGACTGGTCTTCCAACATACCTGCTCCTTCCCTGATAGGCCACTTACTCCCTATGGACTCTGTCCATCACTTTTCTTTACCTCAGATTTCTCATTTTTATAATTCAGGATTTGGCTAGATAATCTCTGAAGGACCATTAGGGGTTTGTTTCAATCTAGTGGCAATGGTTGTTTAATCCTTTGATGTACATACTTTTATCACATTTAATTTTTTCAAAATTCTGCAAGATAATGTTATTAGACCACTCTACAGTCCTGGATTTGAGACAGGGCAAGTTCTACACGTTCAATGTTACAGTTCTTGCAGGAGAAAAACCTAGAAATTGATTTGAGGCTCTATGATTCGGATGCATGTCCTCCAGAGGCCATGCTTGAAATTTACATTGTACCCATGTAAATTTCCTGCGTACAATCCATCAGCCTTACTTAGATTTCATCAGTTTTATATGCATTGTGTGTGTGTATGCCTTGTGAATTTGTCCTATGCAGTTTATCACAGGTACATTCATGTCGCCACTGACAGTCAAGATTGAGAAGAGTTCAGCACAAAGATCCCTCAGGCTGCCCTTCCACAGCTATAGCCATCACCCCTAATCGCTGGCAACCACTTATCTCCTTTATCTTTATCATTCTGCCATTTAAAGAACATTCTATAAATGGAATCATATAGTATGTAACCTTTGAGATGGACTTTTTTCACTCAGCATGATTTCCTTGTGATTCATCTAAGTTGATTAGTGTATCAATTCCTTTCGGCTGTTCAGTAGCATCCCACTCTGTGATGTCCCATGGTTTGTTTAATCACTCATCCATGGGAAGACACTTTTGTTGTTTCCAGTTTTTGTCTATTATGAACAAAGTTGCTATAAACATTCTGTGCAAGTTTTCGTATGAACACAAATTCTGGGTCCAATGGTAAGCACAGCTTTAGTTTTACAAGAAACTGCCATACTCTTTTCAAGATGACCCTACCATTTTACATTTCTATCAGCAGCTATGAATGATACGGTTTCTCAGCATCCTTCCCTGCATTCAGTGCCCTGTCTGGGGTAGAACCCTACTAGGGGATGGTGGAGGAAGGGAACCCCTGACTGCTCAGCTGCCTTGGTCTGGCTTCTACAGCATTAATCTGGGCTGGGGGAAAGATGAGAAATACTGATGGCTTTCCCCTCCCAGGAAGATTCCACATTCCTCAGTGTGAGCTGGAGGGGGAGGAATTCCTGTGTTCTTGGCCGCATCTACCCCAAGGGGGATTCCTGTCATGCTGAGCTAGAAGAGGGGATTGAGAGTAGGTCATAATTCAGATGCCATAGACTTCTATTTTCAACGAATGTTGGTAGGTTTTCTTGAATAAACATTCAGAAAGTTAAAAAAAATTTTTTTTACTAGTTTTGAAGATTCTTTACATATTCTATATTACAAGTTCTTTATCGGAGCGATGATTTGCAAATATTTTCTCCCAGTCCACTGTTTATTTTTTACATGTTCTTTGGAGTCTTTGACCAAGCAAACATTTTTAATTGTGATGGGATCCAATACATTTTTTTTCTTTATAAGCTGGACTTTAAGTGTTAAATCTAAGAACATTTCATTTAGCTTATTCTCCTAAAGATAAATTTATGTATATAATCATTTTGAGTTGATATTTGCATAAGATGAGAGGATAAGGGTGAGGATTTTGATTATATCATGGATATCTAATTGCTGTAGCTCCATTTGGTGAATTGACTATTGTTCCTCCATTAAGCTGTTGCACCTTTGGAAAAGATCAGTCAGATATATTTGTGTAGATCTTTTTCTGGGTTTTCTATTCTGTTCTATTGATCTATGCAGCTATGCCCATACCAACACCCTTGTCTTTATTATAGTAAGATTTAACATTGGGTGGTTGTTTCCACTTTTATTTTGCAGAATTGTTTAAGTTATTCAAATTCCTATGCCTTTTGGTATAAATATTAGAACATGCATGTCTATATCTACAAAAATCTTTGGGAATTTTTCTATAATTTTTTTCTAAAAATATTGTTGGAATTTTGCTAGGAATTATATTAAGGCTTTAGATCAATTTGGGATGAATGGGCATCTTTACTATGTCCTCCATTTTGCCCCCAGTGTTGGTGATAAAACCCAGAGTATGCTAGAGTGTATGTTAGGCAAACACTGAGCTATACTCCCAACTTGTCCCTTCTTCTTTGAATTAATGAAACATTTGATTCCTTTTTTTGTTTTTAGAAATAGAAGTAAAGAATTGAGAAAGCTTTCTGTCTAGTTCATAATAAAAACACAGTCAAAACATCAGTATCAATTTGCTCTACATTAAGTGATGAGGCTTTCTTTTTCTCCTGTACTCTTTAGATTGATTTAATTTTCTATATTAACATCTCTAAGCTTAATTTTTGTATCTACACAGACACAGCCATGGATAATCACAGCAACTATAACTCCACCCCCAGTTAAACTACGAATAAATGTTTGACTTGGGGAAAAGCAGATTACTTAGCCAAATGACTCATGGATTGCAGCCCTCCAGAGAGGACTGAAAGCATGTTAAACCTTCTAAATGTGTTGCTAAACAAGGATTTTTACTAGACCCCCCTCTTTTAAGTAGGGTTAAAATTGGAAAGTGCTTATCTTAGTGCAGTTTTTCCATTTCACTTTGCTGGTTGTTATTATAACCATTAGGTGGGTGACCCCACATAGAGGGAAAGGAAGATTGAACTCTTCTGGCTGGCACTGTTCATCCCCCCAGCCCACAGATGGTATACATGACAGCATCTTTTCTGTAGCTACATTTGGGGGTCATGAGAACTGTGGATAGTTATATATGCAGTTGTTACAGTCATCAGTTTTTCTGCATTAAGAATAAAAACAAATCTCCAAATTGATCTTAATTTTTTGCAGCTGCAGTTTGTTACAATATCTTTTTATATTAAAAACTTTCCATCAGCCAGTAAAAATAGAACTTTGATTCTCAAGATTTTTTCTTTTAAGAACAACAATTTATTTACATTTATTTCTGCTAGAGATTGTGCTAGAAAGTGTAGAGGATTAAAGCTCAGGCAGGTTTCTTGACTCTTGCTAGCTATATATTCTTGGGTAGAGCCAAGAAACTTGCTAACTATATTTACATTGCTTCGGGTTTTAGAGTGGCGGTCCTCTTTAGGCAAGCAAATATGAAAAGCTTTGTTCTTGTGTGTCCACATCACTCTCTATATCATATTCTTGAGATTGCTTTTCTTCTACAGATTCATATAATAGTCACTGCAGTTATTTGTTTGTATTCTTTTGGTGGCATGTGACAGAAACACTCAATTGAATGTATTGATAGGAGTAATCAAGGTGTAGACATGGCTGGACATAAAAGGACCTAATGCCATTGGATCTTAGTTTCTTTCCATCTCTCTTCTCTGCTTTGAGTGGTGTTGGCTCACCTTTCAGGCAGGCTTTTCCTCCATGGCTGACTGTGAATTTTTCTCTCCAATTTACTCCTGTAACTAAGACTTCTGAATCTTATAATGAGTGTTAATTGGGCCATGTGTCCAATCCTGAACCCATTAGTGTGGACTGAGCTAGTCTGTGTTCTGGTTAACCAGGCGATGCTCAGAGACTGACTTCTGTACGTGAGAGGGGTTTCAGCTTTGCCCAAGGGCCTGGGCTCAGAATAAGGAAAGAATAATTATTTCAGAGCTGTGTATTTCCAATCAGGGACTGAGGGCTACTGAACAGCAGAAGTCAATAGCTATATACTATACCAGGTTCTAAAAAGCTGTTCATTAAAAAGACAATTGGGGTTGGGCACTATGGAGCATATCTGTAATTCCAGTGATGGGAGAGGCTGAGGCAGGAGGATTACAAATTAAAGGCCAACCTGGGCAATTTAGTGAGACTGTCTCAAAATAAAAAATGAAAAGGGCTGGGAATGTAATTCAGTGGTAAAGCACTTCTGGGTTCAGTCCCCCATAACACACACACACACACACACACACACACACACACACACAAACACACACATTACAACTGGACCATACAAAACAAATTTATGGCCAGGCTCAGAGACACATGCCTGTAATCCCAGGTACTTGGGAGGTGGAGGAAGGAGAACTGCAAGTTTGAGGCCAGCCTGGGGAATTCAGCAAGATCTGTTTCATCAAAATAAAATAATAAGGACTGGGGATATAGCTCAGTGGTAAAGTGCTTGCTTAGCATAATTTTAATCTCCAGTACCACCAAAATACAAATAAATAAAAAATAAAATCCCCAACAAACAAACAACAATAAAAAAAACCAAATGTTTTTGTTTTTGCTCAGAAATGAACAATACATGGGGACGGGGATGGCAAATAATACCTTCCAAATAAAACCCATTTATAAAGTTGTTTAATGAAATCAGAAAGATTCATCAGCAACTTCTTTTGTCTCAGCCTTGATTTGCTCAAATATAAATTTAGGGGTTGATAATTTCTTTGGTGTTCCAGCTCTAACATTCTGCCGTTCTGTGATTAGCCATCCTCACCCCTGCTGAGTATAACCTGTGTGTCTCTCTAAGCCTGAAAGGTTGAAGAGTGTTGAAGGTGAAGACTGCATTTGTGAATGCCAGTGGCCTTAGGCACTTCCTTCACATTTGAGCCAAGTGCTTGGGAAGTCTATGTAGATCTGTACAATTTGGAATACATACAGGAGGAGATGGGAGAGTGCTGTTGCGGATAGCATTTAGGGTTTCCGGTTATAATCAAGGCACTAGGTGGTAACATGAAAGTTGTCATAAATTGAATTTTAAAATTTCTTTTTTTTAATATTTATTTTTTAGTTGTAGGTGACAGAATATCTTTATTTTTGTGTGGTGCTGAGGATGGAACCCAGTGCCTCACGCGTGCTAGGTGAGCACGCTACCACTGCGCCATAATCCCAGCCCCTTAAAATTTCTGATTGTTAGTTTTCCAGACTATACTTTGTTTAGAGGCATATTTTATTTATTGTCCATTTGATTATTCCTATTTATCTTACTTTCCCTTGGCACTGGCTGGTATATCAAGGTGATAGAAGCCAATTTTAAATGTAGCCAGGCTGTGATTTGCGAGCAATTGTCTTTGAGACTCATACCTTTCAATCATTAATTTAGCAAATATGTGCAGAATGTGTACCTATAGGCCATGCATTGTGTCGGGGTATCCTTTGGTAAACAAAACTAATTGTCTGTCCTAACAGAACTTCCATTGTGTTAGGGAAGATGAAAACGTAGTATGAGTAAAAGGGCTTTAAGGGCTAATGATAAAACAATGAAGCAGGGTAATGGAGAGTGACTGGAGTGCTCAATCATGGTCATCAGAGGAGACCTCTCTAAAACGGCAGAAAGGAAATTCAATGAGGAAGCAAGCCCTTCCTCCTCTGGAGGAAGCATGTTCCTGATGGCGAGATGGGCAAGTGCCGAGGCTTGAAGTGGGGAGAGGCTTGACATGTTTGAAGAACTGCAAGGAGGCTAAAGTGCCTGGAGCAGAGGCAGTGGGGGGTGAATAGTAGTGGGGAAAAGAGCAGTAGGAAATGAGATCAGAGAAGCTGCCAGAGGCCAGATCACGCAGGTCAGGGAAAGGACTTAGAATTTTTTTTTTTTTTTCCCCAAAGTGAGATGGAAAACCTTGGAGGGCTTTGAGATTTTGCAACAGGATCTACTTTGCATTGTAAAAGGTCTCCTGGGCTTCTGCGTATAGAGCCTGCCTCAAGGGAAGCAGAGGGGAAGCAGCTGATAAAGCCCTTGATTGACCCTGCCTTTGCTTCCCTCAGGAGTTTCTTGATGGGGCAGCTCTCAGGAGAGTGGCAGTCACTTTCCGCCTTTGATCCCCACTCTGAGCTACTGTGACTCAAGCCAGAAAATGCCCTGTTCTTACTATGGGGCTGACGTGGCTGTGCTGCTGTTACCTACTTGTAGGGGTGATTGTGCCTAACTCTTAAAATAGCACCACACAGAATGGAAGGATGCTGTGGTAAATTCTATGACACTATGAGTTGTAAAAGCTGTTTTGGGACCACCACTTAGAAGATTTTTCACTGGGGACTTTACTTTCAAGTTCAAATCAATTGGCTGAAAAATATTTGATATACTAAGAGTTGAGAGTTGGAGACCAACTGTTTTCCTCCAATCCAGAGTTAAGAGCAATTTCCTAAGGAAGGTTATAAACATATTAGGGATTAAGAACACCTAAGTGAACAATACAAACAAAAATTAATTAAGGATTTTTTTTTAAAGAAAATCATAAGAATGACTCAAAACTCAGGTAAAATCTAATGAATGTTTGAAAATTTCCCTTCTCCTGAGCCAAGTAATATATTTCAATAAAAGTAAATCTAAGGGGAAAAATACTTATACTAACTTTATAATTAAGTATGACAGATGAGGCTAGTATATTAATACCTGAGGTTGGGTGACTTATAAAAAAGAGATTTATTTAGTTTATAATTTTGCAAGTTCAAGGATATAGTGCTGGCATCATATTGGCTCTGGTGAAGGCCTCATAGTGGATGGTATCGCAATAATGGGAATAGCCACTGTCAGGTTTGGTCAGGGTCCAAGATGCCCAAATAAGGAAGCTGGTCAGCGGAGCTGCAAGCCAGATGTGACGTCACTAGTGGACACACCTCCTGTCAATCAGCGAGTTTTCCTGACCCATCAGGAAGGAGTCTGGCCTTCTCTTCCTGTACCCAAGCCCTCCCCTTCCTGACCGGGTTTTCTTGAAATTCTCTATGCACACAATCTCCGATGCCATTTCTCCCGACCCGCTCTGATGGAGGGGGGATCTGGTCCAAGGGCTCGCCTTCCAATAAAGCCTTGCTGAGTGGCTTAATTCATCTTCTCCTGGTCGTGTGACATTTACAGCCACCAAGGGGAGAGATTACAAGGCCAGAGAGGAAACCAGAGAGGGACTGGAGTCCTTTGGAGTGCCTCCAGAACACACCAGTGACCTGAGGACTTTCTGCTAGGTCCCACCCTAAAGATTCTACTACCTCTTAATGTTGCCACACTGGGGACCAAGCTCCCAACATATTCCTTGGGAGACACATGTAAACCACATCTAAAACACAGTAGTTGGTCTTTTAAATTATTTTTGCTGCCCTCAACTAGTATTGTTAAGTGAAAATTCTGTGATATTTCACTTGTTCAGAACATTGTTCTTTGTGTGTGTGTGTAACATGATCTCTAATGTTCAATGACTTAGTAATTTTATTTGGTGTCAGATATTAGATGTTGTCAGTGTGTTCTTGCAGTGCTATAATGTAATAATAAAGACATTGAATAGTATTGTGTGTGCTTTCTTTGTGCAACAATTCAGTGGTAATTATTTCTTGAACTTTCAAAAATTACAAATGAAATGTCTCTTTTTTTATCACTATTGTCTGGACCAAATCTTTCAAAATAGTTTATGAGACTATGATGTAACATTGAACTAAAACTTTACTGAGTTGTCTGAATTATATATCGCTTATCACTCTGATGAGACAAAAAAAAATTCCCAGTGGGACATAATATACTTTTAATCAAATTTTGCAGGTTATTCAGTCTGCGGGTTCCTGTTTGGATAATACCAAGCAGATTATATCAGTACCTACTCAGCTATAAAAAAAAATATCTCTGATTGCTCAATTTCTTAGGCAGATCCTGTGTGTCCTTTCAAAACTTGTGAGGGGGACTTCAGATCTAGTTTGACCTTTTTATCTGATTGAGGCCTGGGGAAATAACACAGTGTTAGAGTGCTTGCCTAGTACATTTGAGGCCCAAGGCTGGATCCCTGATACTACCCAAATAAGCAAGCAAACAAACAAACAATGAGAAAACAAATAAAAACTAAATAGGAACTGACTGATGTGTTTACTCATGTGATTATTTAAAAGGAGAAAACTGATGTTGGGGATCAGAAAATGAAAACTCAAAGAAATACTTTGACAGCCGAGAGACCTTAGAACCTACCTTGAAATCAAGGTCTCTCTGAGCTTTTTCTTTATTTCTCCTCTTAGCACAGGGACAGGCTTTGGAAAGTTCCCTTATCTATCTGCCAGGATCCACCAACAGAAGACAATTGTCTTGAGTCTTCACACTGAAATTTTCTTAACCAGAGAAGAAGCAACTCATGTTGTAGAAAGAAAGCCTGCCGGCTTACCTGGGCAGACTTTTGTCACAAACCACTGTCCTCCATTTTGGCCCCACAGAGAATCACACACAATCCATTATCTGTTTTGTGGCCTTTGTCCCAGGCTGTATGCTATCCATCCCAGAAGTCATTTAACATTCCCATAACATTCTTGTTAACCCCGCCCTCTGTAGAATCATGTTGGGACAGTGAGTAATCATACTCCCATGACTTTCCCTGTGCTGTGATGTGTTCCCCTTTCATACGTTAATACACTGGCACGTCTTACCTCATGTGTAATCTGTTATTCGAGTGTACCTCCAGTGTGTGCAGGGGAAATTTCCTTTTGCTCCTATACTGGTGAAGGGTAAATAAATGAATACAATTCTAACCTTTCAACTAGCTGATAGAATGTCTGTGTCCCCAAGTACACACATTCTTCTTTCCACTCTGGCTCCTCTTTTCTATCAGGAAATACTGGCTCTTGAATGCTGAATTTAATTAATTGAAAAAAATTTCCCACGAGGTTGGACTAAAGTAGTGCAAAGTTAGAGGAGAAAGCCTGATATTAAGTCTAAAGGCCTCTGACATTGAGAGAAGACAGAAATATTGTTCCTACATAAAAGTGACTCTCTTACTTAATTTCCCAGAAGAGCATATTTATAGGGAAAGAAGAATTCCTTGATCTGTTGAGGAAATCTATCATGTCTGCCTATTTACGAATTTTGTAAGAACTAGCCCGGACCAGGCTTCATTGGTCTGATCTGATATTGAAGTTGTCTTGTGCCTGGCACCAATCTAATTAAAGTCAGTGGCTCACATGCCTGTGCCTCTGTAGTGGGATGGGAGATAATAGTTTCATTCTAGGGTTAAACCCACTGAGAACAAAATCATTTTTACTTACTTTCAGCTATTTTCTTGTTTGCAACTGTTTGCAGCATGTATTTTAATTTTCTTTTGCTTATTTTTACGTGTATAATGTTTGGTTCAAATTTTGAAAAAGAGAGCCACATGTTCTAGACACTCACAACTTATTTCAACATGAGAAAGGCACTCTTGTTTTAAAATGGGATTTAGGGGCTGGGATTGTAGCTCAGTGGTAGAACGCTTGCCTTGCATGCGTGAGGCACTGGGTTCGATCCTCAGCACCACATAAAAATAAATAAAGATATTGTGTCCATCTACAACTAAAAAAATATATTAAAAAAAAATAAAATAGGACTTAGCTTTGCCACTGAGATTCTGAGATGGAGTCGAAGTTAACTACCTAGGTTGGGTATGTGTTATAGTCCCTTTCCTTCCTCAATTGTGTGTGTGTGTGTGTGTGTGTGTGTGTGTGTTTTGCACCAGGGATTGGATCCAGGTACACTTAACCACTGAACCACACCTCCAGCCCTTTTTAGTTTTTATTTTGAGAGAGGGCCTTGATAAATTGCTGAGGCTGACTTTGAACTTGAGATCCTCCTGCCTCAGCCTCGCACGCTGCTGGGATTATAGGTGTCTGCCACTGCTTTCCCCTAGTAGAAACCCTTTTGAGGTGTGCTGTACAGAACTCTTTTCAGGATCAAGGAATTCATTCTTGCAGCAGTTGAGAGAATTGGTGGCTGATGCTTCACAACTGAGTCCCTTTCTAGGAACTATCTTTGGATGAAGTGAATGTATTTACCTTGGTTTCACCCCATCCCTGAAACACTGACTAACTGATATGAGAGTCAAATGTTCATTCCCTTTGCCTTAACTGAGACAACTCTGAAGGACCATCTGAGGTTCAGAGTGCTCAGATATTGTCTGAGGCCCCCTTTGAAAAATGCCTTTTGATAAAAGAAAAGTTCCCAGATGTCCTAAATTTCATTACACATAGCCAGAAGATGAAAGGGAGGAAAAACGGGGAGGAGGTTAATCAGTAATAAGCTATAGTCTTAAAAGAACAAAGGACTGTTTCATATTCTAAAACCTTAACTCAAATCCCGTGACATCAACCACTAGGGCCACTGCGCCCTGTTTATGTGTCAGTGTTCTGGCCTGTTAAGCTCAACCAATCTAGAAGCAACATCCCTTCTCCTATGGCTGCCAGCTATCCAAGGCATCCCTCCTTTTAAGTAATCTCTTCCCTCTTATCTCTTGTCAATGTAGGTTTTGTATAAACAGTGCTTTCCTTCCCCAAAGTTTACAAACATCCTCTGAGTTCCAGATCTGGAAGACACTTCCCAACTTTTATCCAGCCTTTTTGGTGGTAAGTGTGGGAACGTGTCACAAGCACTGGTCCTTTCTTTTTCTGGTTAACATCCGCAATGGCTCAATGAACCCTTGCATTTCAGAGCTTGGTTGGTCTCCAGGTGTAGTTTAACACTCCGTTGTCACTTTATTACTTTTTAGCCTCTTCCTCTGCCCTGTCTCCTATTTCTCTCACCACCCACAGTTGTTTCCAAGAAACATCACAAATATACCTTCTGTATGTAGATATCAGTCTCACACACAATTTTCCTGGGGGAAAATCTATTATAGTTGACAATAGAAGTGGAGGGATCCTAAGAAACCCATTGAAGATGAGACCTAAGGGTTGGTTTAACATCATTATTGGTAGCACTGGTGGAGCCTGGCAAGAGGTTGCCCTGTAATTACTAAAAGTTTTGCTACTGCTAAAAAATGGTGTGTTACTAGTGAAAGGAACCATATTGGTAGGTGCAATAGGTCAGGCATTTGGAAGATTCAGGTGAAATAGCGACTTAAGGACTATTAAATGGGATGGCTATTGCTGGGATGGACCAATGCATTAGAGAAGGAAAATGAAAGGCTAAGGACAATTCATTACTATTCTAAGGTGAAGAGTAAAAGTCAGAGGGCTTCCTTGGAAGCATAAACCATTCTGCCAGAGGGTAGAAAAAAACCAGAATTAAACCTAGGATTTAATTACAGAAGTATCAAAGCACCAAAGAGAGTTGTATTTTCATCTCTGGCTGATCTGCTTTACAAAATACAGAGCCCTATTTGGAAAGGAGTGGGACTGTGGACAGTGACATCTAGGAGGAAGCACTTGAAAATCTCGAATCCGCATATTCCCCTAAACCTCAAACTTTCTCTTACTTTTAAAAAATCATACTTATTAATACATATTAATAGTACAAATTAATGGGCTTCACAGTGACATTTCTGTACATGCATGAATTGTGCTTTGATTTTGTCCACACTGTCTTCTATTTTTTGTCCTCTCTTTCCTCTCTTTGTCCACTTCTCTTTCTTTCTTGCCTCCTGCTCTGCTCCTCCTTCTCTTAATAATCTCTCTTCTACTTCCAGGTCATTTATATATACATATATATATATATATATATATATATACATATATTGACTTCCACATATGAGAGAAAACATGTGATACTTGTTTTTCTGTGTTTTTGTATCTGCTTACTTCTCTTAACTTGATGTCCTTCAGTTCCATGCATTTTCCTAAAAATGGCATGATTTCAATTATTTAACTGAGTAGTACTCCATTATGTATACATACCATATGTTCTTTATCCATTCATTGGTTGATGGGCACTGACTATACTGATTCCATGTCTTGGCTATTGCGAATACTATTACAGTAAACAGGGATATGCAGAAATTTCTTTTGTAGGCTACTTCATTTCCTTTGGATAAACACTCATAAGTGGAATAACTGGATCAAATGGTAGTTCGATTTTTAGTTTTTTGAGGAACTTCCATATTGTTTTCCACAGTGGCTCTACTAATTTACATTTCCACTAACAGTGTATAAGGATTCCTTTTCTTCCAAAAGCTTACCAGCATTCATTATTGTTTTTTTTGATAATAAGGGTAAGATGGAATCTGTGTAGTTTTGATTTGCATTTTCCTGATAGCTAAATTTGAGCATTTTCCTCTATGTTGGTCGTGCTTACTTTTTCTTTTGAGAAATGTCTATTCAGATCATTTTTGGAATTGGATTATTTATTCTTTTTTTTTAAAAAAAAATTCTTTCTGTATTCTGAATATTGACCCTCAGTCAGTGAATAGCTTGTAAAGGTTTTCTCTCATGCTGTCGTTTGTCTTTTCACTCTCTTGCTGTGCAGAGGTTTTGAATTTTCATGTAATTCCATTTGTCAATTTTTGTTTTTGTTTTCTGAGCTATTGTCCTATCCAGCAAATTGTTGCTTTTGCCAATGTCTTTGTTTTCCCTGTGTTCTCCTAGTAATTTCAAAGCTTCAGGTCTCACATTAAAGTTTTTGATTCCTTTTGAGTTGATTTTTGTACAGGGAGAGAGATAGGAGTCTAGTTTCAATCTTCCATGTGTGAAATCCAGTTTTTCCAGCACTACTTGTTGAAGATGCTGTGTTTTCTCCAATGAATGCTTTTGCCAACTTTGTTGAGAGTTAGTTGGCTAAAGATGCATGGATTTATTTCTGCTTTTTTTTCTTGTCCATTGATCTATACATCTATTTGTATGACAATATCATGCTGCTTTTGATTCTATGGTTCTGTGTTACATTTTGAAATTAGTTATTGTGATGCTTCCAAGATTGCTCTTTTTGCTTAAGATTTCTTTGGAGTCTTTTGTGCTTCCATATGAATTTTAGGATTTTTTTTTCTAGTTCTGTGGAGAACATCATTAGTATTTTCATGAAGCTTGCTTTTGGAATTATGGC
>PVHX01007773.1:0-88517 GCA_004024805.1 Geosciurus inauris | reverse complement strand
AAAAAAAAAAATACCTTTTACCATACATTAAAGTAGCTGCTGAGACTATGGTAAACATATTATATATTGTTATATGCTTTAAGTGAATTTTGTCAAATCTTTGGAGCTGCATATTTAGCTCATCCAATCATGAAAAATGTTCACTATATAATCTGATTGACTCAGTTCTCATTGCCAAACTACTTGCTTTGTAAGACTTAATGTCTGTCAATAAAAAATCTGACTTCATTTTTTAGATTAAAAAAAAAAAAAAAAATTGAAGGAAAAGAAAAAAAAAAAAAAAAAAAAAAAAAAAAAAAAAAAAAAAAAAAAAAAAAAAAAAAAAAAAAAAAAAAAAAAAAAGTGAATGGACTCTGAGACATTACATAGGAAGGGCTCGACCCACGGAAAGAAAGTCAGTTCATCACTGGCTGGAGAGAGGGAATACCAGAGATATGAAAAAGGTTTGGTAGTGAATTAACAGGATCCTGTCAGTGATGTGGAAATCAGTGGACTATGGCAGGATCAGCATGTACTGTAGAATCACTGATCTGTGACCAGCAAAGCAACAGGAGGCACAGAGAGACAGTGGGCCTGCTTAAGGCAGCTCTGATTCTGAGCATGACAGATACTGAAAACACAAAAGGAAAATTTCCATTGACTAAAGACTTTGAAAAATGTGGCCTATGGGGGATTCTAGTTGTAGTTTTAAGTCTCCTTGGATTCTTAAAAGTATTAGGAGAGAAAAGCCTGGGAAGGGCTGAATTTATCATTAATCTAGTGGCAAGGGTGTGTATTCACCAGCTGAGAGGAGAGTGGTTGGGATAAAACTACTAAAGGTCTTCATACTCAGTGGGGGCCCTACTCCCACTCCCAAGTTTGATGATTTTAATTCCCAGTTGGTAGGACACTAGGCTTTCAGTTGTACAATATTTGAAAGATGTCATTATTAAATCTATTGAAGGATTAGATGTTTATTATTAACAAATGCAACAGTAGAAATGAAGCAGACTAGTAATCAGGTTACCTAAAAGTTATATATAAATCTGAGAACCATAAAATTTTAGATTCTTTGATTTCAATTTGTTAATCTTTCAGGTGAAAGTCCTTCCATATTTTCTGAGATATTTTCTATAAATAATAGAGAAAATACCTTCATGCAGTGGCTCATCTATCATATACACTATTTCAAATCTTGAGAAATAACTTTCCTTGAGATGCTTATTGGGCAAAAAAGAAAAAAAATAACCCAGTCAAGCATGTAAGAAGTGAATTTTGCATAATTTCTAATCAGCAGGCACTGCTAAAAATTGTTCTGCTCTAATGAATGGTTCCTTCTTTTAGACTAAAAATGCAAAATTTTCCAACTAGAAAAGTTAGATATGTTCTTGAGCAGCAGCCTCTTATATTGTAGTTCCATTTACTGAATTAGATTTAGGTGCAACTCTGCCCAGATGGCATGTGTGTAGAGTTATTATAAAATGTCTGAACTTATTGGATCTTATCACTGATATATTTTCTCTTCTTCACATACCAATTTTCTCCATGTATCAATTGTCCAGTAAGTTGATTTTAACCAGAGTACAGTGAAAAGAAATCATAAAATCTAATTTTAATAAAAATAACTTATTATACAGATTAAATATTAAAGGAGCCTATAAGCAGAGTCACATTTCAGTTCCTCAAAATATGTGAAAATTGGAGCTGGGTGGGGTGGCACTTGTCTGTAATCCCAGCACGAGGCTGAGACAGGAGTTCAAAGCCAGCCTCAGCAATGGCGAGGCACTAAGCAACTCAGTGAGACCCTGTTTCTACATAAAACACAAAATAGGGCTGGGGATGTGGCTCAGAGGTAGAGTGCCTCTGAGTTCAATCTTTGGTGCCAAAAAATAAATAAATAAATAAAAGTGAAAATTGGCTTGTATAATTTTTGTGTTTATCAAAAGACTGACAACATTATATTATCTTCTTGATAAAGACTGACTTTATCTTCTACGGTAATTAGTTGTAGCATAAAAAACTACATGAGAAATACTAAAACTAAAACTAAAAAACTGTACTAGATATTCATAATTTCTCTTGACATGCTACTTTTCACAAGAAATTCTGACTATATGAAAGTATTTTACTTGCTTTATGATACACAAAAGCTAATATTGCTCTTATAGCCTTAGGTAAGTACTTGTTCACTCATCTTCATTTCTTAAATAAAAAGGAGAAATTTAATGATTTGTAGAATTCTTCCTAATGCCAAATTCCTATTGATATAATCAATTGTGTATTAAGAAGTTTTAGTCAGTTTTTTTGTTGCTGTTACTAGATCTGACAAGAATAATTTTAGAGGAGGAAAAGTAAGTTTGGAGGCTTGTGGCTTCAGAGTTCTCAGTCCATAGACAGCTGGCTCTGTTCTTTCAGGCTCCAGGTGAGGCTGAACATTAAGGTGGAAGGGTATAGCAGAGGGAGCAGAGAGAGAAAGCTCTGTACAACAAAGACAAAATATATACCCCAAAGGCACACCCTATAAGGACCCATCTCCTTCAGCCATACACTGCCTGCCTACACTTATCATTAGTAAATCCTTATTAGGGGATTAATTCACTGGGTAAGGCTCTCATAACCCAACCATTCTTGTATTGTCTCACACATGAGCTTTTGGGGAACACATATCTAAGACATAACAGGATCTATCTCAAACCTAGAAACAATTTAAATGAGAAAGAGATTATTCACTACATTTGGATCAGAGTTCTTCAAAATATGCTTGTTTCAAGTACAAGTGTCAATTGTTCTATGTTCAGTTATCAAATACTCTGGGGGCACATTATTATTATTATTATTTTGGGGGGGTACCTGGGATTGAACTCAGGGGTACTCGACCTCCGAGCCACATCCCAAGCCCTATTTTGTGTTTTATGTAGAGATGGGGTCTCACTGAGTTCCTTAGCGCCTCGCTGTTGCTGAGGCTGGCTTTGAACTCCCGATTCTCCTGTTACAGCCTCCCAAAGTGCTAGAATTACAGGCGTGCGCCACTGTACCCAGCTGGGGACACATTATTGACTATTCCTCCATAAGAAGGGGGCAATGAAATAGGGGTCTTATAGGCAATCAGAGCAAGGTCAGGAAAGAGATCACGGAAAAAGTCATTTCAAAACAAGACAAACTAGCAAAACAAGATACACTAGCAAAACAGAATGAATTAGCTAAATCACATCACCACCTAATTGTGAGAGTGAAGAAAACCTGAAATGGCTAAATAACAAACAACCAATCAACTAGCTTAAAGTTCCAGTAACAACTAGAAACAAATCAGAATGAGGAGTAATAATTTCTCTACAGAAGAGAGTGTGCCGTAAGAGAGAAATGGCACTCCTGCTCCTCCGGTGCATTGTGCTGGAACCTCTGTACTTTCCCCTTCTTCTTAACAAATTTTCTTGTTTGCTTGCCTCTGCATTCAGGGTGCTCATTCTTGGACTCCGTGGAACACGACCTGATCCAATATCTGCCAGCAACAACAATATGGCTAAGAGCACATAAACGGCTGTGATAAGTCATAAAGAAATGCAATCCTCCATTTATATTTTTTAACTCATTTTTTCCCAAGTGTGTTTGGCTTTAAAAAGTCTCCTCCTTAAGCAATCTATATTTAAAATATGTAAAAAGTTCCACAGAACAATCTCTGTAAAATTGTCTCTAGGCTAATATTTAGACTGAATCTTTGGGTTTTACAAAGTTGGACAATATATAATTCCTGCATTATTTTAGAGTTCCTATAAAAAATTGGTTGTATCAAGAGTCAATTCTCAACTTTGTCCATATGTTTGATGATAAATGGGCTCACAGTATGATTAGTGGCTCCAGATCCCTGTTTTTAACTATGAAACTAATCCAAATAGAATTTTTTTTTCTTATTGAAAAATAAACACTCTAGAAAAGCATTAATCGATCAAGCTCACAGTACAATTTCGTTTCCAAGGGCAGTAGATGGATCTGAATATCACACAATATTTTATTATATCAACTTTAATTAGATTCTACATCACGAAGTCTGTGAAAAAATAACACTGTTCACACCAAAGTACTCACTTACAATGTATTCATTTACGGTCCTTGGCTTGATTTCATTCCAGACAAATCTATCATGATCCAAGAAATACCATAACATCCAAAAAAGAATAGGCTAATAACAAACTACCAATTAGTATTTCCCCTCTATCCCTTCTTTGTTTATTGAATTCTAAGACTAAAAAGAGGCAGCTTTTCAGATTTATTTTGATGTCCTTTGTAAATTCATGTTTCTATATTTTTTTTAATCATGAGGAAAACACTTTAAATGTTATAGTTCCTTTAAATCAACACTGACAGATCATTCTTGTAAATTTTAGTTCTCCAGCATTGTAAATGTATATTTTATTACTCAAAGAAAAATGGATCATGTCACTTTTGAATCTCATGAACTCATAATTTTTCTTTTGGAGAAAGGAAATTTTTCAGTGCTGGCATGAGTATGCTGTGCATTCGCTGTGTTATATATTTTTTTACTTCTCTATATTTTTATCTCTTCCTTTATGTATTCCTCTTTGTTGAAGTTTGGTTATTTTCCATTTTGATGAGGTGACATAATTCATACTTGCAAAATTGTTACAATATTTAAATAGAATTTCCACATTGATTTGATGATACGAGCTTTAATTTTGGATCCTAATTGTGTCATTCCAATAACTGCAGTAATTTTAACTGAAATAATCCTATACAATAGGTATGTTGTCGATTATTGCCATCATCAATTCAAAAAATTGCTAATGGTAAGGTTTTGTCTACAAAATCATAGCAAAAATTATTTACAAGACAATACGTATTTTATGCAAATATGGAGAGGCTGGAATTAAAAAAAACTTTAGGATAAATGTGCTAATGTTGAAAATATGTGATCCCTACACACCGTGTTTTATTTAGCAAGAAGAGCTGGCAGGCATGGCTGGAAACATAGAGAAGCTCCATGGGTCAGTGGATATTCTGCCTTCATGACATCAACTGTCCATACATGTTTGCCCAAGCCCTGATGTGCTCTAGTTGACTTGTAATAAGATAACTATGATGAATGTCTACATTTCTAGCAGTGATAATAAAAAGAAACAAGTATAAATTAGGTGTAATCTTGAAGTCTATGGAAATACTGATCAGGTTCTGGGGAATTAGGAAAATTGCAATAAAAAAGAATATGCCAACAGAATTTGAAATTAACAAAACATGCGATATTTATATAAAAATTTTAAAAAAAATTTTCAATTTTTTTACTGAATACAATAGCAATATAATTGGCATACTAAATAAAATGACTTAGTTAAATTACTATAGGAATGAAAACAATATTTCCACTGGACTATGAATAAGAACAATATATCCCCACAATTTTGAGAAGAAGCTTCTTTCTTTTTGTTCCCCTTCAGAATTTAGTACATAGGTTAAAAAGGAGCCACTACTTTGATCTGAGACAGCCTTAATTATGCTATCTGCAAGCTTATATCACTTAAAATTTTTTCCAATGATTATTTGTGAATGTATGAATGATTATTTAATTACATTTGAATATATACATGAGTGGGTTATAAATGATTTCAGGCAAGTAATTTGAAATAATTCTAAATCAGGTCCTAGGGCTGTTTCATGACACCTTGAGATGTTGGTTAAATTGTTGCTCTTATATTCCTTTTTAAAGTTCATGCTTTTTCCTATTTTGTTACATATTCTTTTCCAGGAAGAGTTTGTCTTCAGTTCCATAAAAGCACAGCAAGATTAATGGATTCATCAATTCAATCACTAATTCAATAAACCCACTGAGGTCCTTATCAGCCAGAACATATCAAGGTCTGGTTAACAGGTAAGTTTCCCTGAGGTCATGAAGGCAGAATGCCATACTGACTTCCATAATGGAGATCACTCAGTATTCAACACCTGTGAATGAGATATAGTCACCCAACACTTTGTTTTTGCAAGAGAATAATGGGAAAATCAGAAAGGCAGACCTTATTGAACTTCCAGTCTAATATAAAAGAGAGTTATGATAGAAAAATGCAGTGTGCTCTCTCAGGAGGGGTAGCTGATGCAGTCTGAGGATTGTATGTGTTAATGTGTAAAAGGTGGATGGAAACAGTCAACTTTTTGGGAAGACAGAAGTTGGAATAGGAAACTGAGGACAGTATTCTAGGAAAAGGTAACATAATAAGATGAGGATAAATAATAAGTAAATAAATAAATGTATATATACATGTATGTGTGTGTGTATATATATATTTTTTCATCTCCCTTACAGTTTATATTGTTTTCATTATCATTATTATTGTATTTCTATATTCAGTGTATAAGAAAATTATCATTACAAAGATTTCAAAGGATATTGAGTATGATAACCAAAAAATGAAAAATACCTCTTGATTTTACACCTTAGTTTATAGATAAGACTTAAAAATTTGGTACATATATTAGTTCTCCATTGATGTTTTATGTATATATGCATGCACACATATATGTGCATATTTTGAACTGATAGGCTCATATCATATATTTAGTCTGACTTAATTTGTTGACATAATCATATCCAGGAGCATATACAGGAATGTACACAAAGGCACCGACCTCCTTTTCAATGGCTGCATCATTTCCCATAATACAGCTTGGGCATCTATCAGGATCTCAGAGATGGACGTGGAGGCCAATTTCTAGATTTTTGTGTAATAAACTGAGTTTCAATGAACACTCTTAAACCTAAGCCTCTGAATTTAAATATAGAAATAGAATTATTTTTATTTCTCATATAAACTACCATTCTAACACCATCTAAAAAAAATTTTAAAACCTGTAATCCTAGCAGAGGTTATGCCACTGAATATTTTTAATACCCTACTGGCAGTAGACAGTCTCAGACTTTTACACTATGATGTTTGATTCTACAAATCTTTATGCATTTTCTATCTTATATTATATAAGGCCTTAAAGTCAACTACCTTGTTATAATCTGGCAAGTAAAATAAACTTTTGAATCAGAATGAAAAAGAGCTTAGAAAATTGGAAGGAACATGTTCTGGTTACATTGGATATTAAAATTTGGACTGTTCTGAAATTATTCTGTTTGTCAAATAAAATAAAACTAAAAAGCTGTGGCCTGTGGAGCATTGATTTGAGGCCTGTCATAAGAAGAAAAGTCACCTGAGAAGACACAGGCTTCCCTCTTTCCCAGCTGCATTGGTCTCTGTCCTCTTTCATGTACACTCAAGGTCAGTCCTTACCAATAGACTCAGAGATCCAAAAGTGATATCCTATTTTAAGGACTGATGTGTGAGAAAATCACTTTCTATTACTTTAGTATGGGGTGAGATGTTTCATACTCTGTAGAAAAGTCATTTATCACAGTTAGAGACAGAATGATAAAAGATAGAGCATTTAGAGGAAATTTGACGTTTTCTGCTATTTTCATGCAAAATATGTGTTTTGATCCAACATCTCATCTTTGAAAAAGCACCAATTATCTCTCCAGAGAAACCATGAATTTAAGGCTTTCATCCCATTTCCTACCTTTCTATTCCTTTCCTCTCACACATTGCTAAACTTTTTATAACTGGAAACTTTCACATTAAAAACAACTTTTGATTTTACTTATGGTAGGCATTTAACTTAATATATTTTAAGTGGTAAATGTTCTGCTATGTTAATTAGATTGTTATTAAACTCAATACTAGGGACTTATTATTATTAAAAAGAAAGTTAATATTTTTAATTGATCCAACTCTCCCTTTGTCTTTACTATACCCAGTACGACTACAGTTGGTGACATATCTGATGGCTGTGGGCCTGAGGAGAGTTGGCATATAATAACTAATATTCTTTAAAGATCATTCTGGCTTATACTTGAAGGACAACTTGAATATCTGACATACTGTGCAGATGAAGCTATGAAAATGGTCATAATTCTTGTCAGCCAAAGAGAGCTGTAAAGTTCTGTAACAGAATTCTTTCAGCTGCTCACTGCTCTAGTCTGCCCAGGTTTTCGTACATAGTACTGTAATAATAAAAATTCATGCAGAATGGGTTCTGTAACTCAAGCCAAACTCAACCCCTGGCCAAGTGTTAAGCAAGCCAACTTGGATGAAATAGGCTACCTGGAATGTTAGTATGGGTTTCAGAGTCAGATTTATCTGGCTTAGCAATTTATTTGGAATTTTGATAGAATTAATTCATTGGGTAATTAACTGTGACATGCAAAACCTTAATTTCCTAATAGGTGAAATGGTAATAATAATGCCTACCCCATTGAGTTGCAATAATCCAGGCGAGGTATATAAAAAACACAGCACTCTGCCAGTTCTAGTCTCTCAGTGAATCTCATTAGCTGAGAAAAGACATTATTCATTGTTTGCTTTGCCTTGTCTTCCCCATGGCTAACTACAGTTGGGTCAGTTATTCTGGCCCAATAGCCGGGTGCCCTTCTCTTCCAAATCATGCACGAATGGATGGTCTGCTCAAATGGATGGCCTCTTCCAACAGAGAGGACCTTTCATCAAAAGGGTCTAAAGAACAGTCACATCCCCATTGAAGCTTTCACTTTGACAAATGCATTTACCACCTACTACCTTCCTTTGATGTTCTTCTTGATATCCATCAGCTCACACCCTGTCCACCAAATACCCTCATCCTCCACTTCAGCTGAGCTATAGATGATGATATTGTCATTTTCTATAGCATCATGTTGCTCACTAAATTGCAAGTATTCTCAACTAGATAAGCTTGAATTTATTCTCAAGCTTTACTTGTTTCAGTCCACATCTTTCATTTTTCACAAATTCATTTATAAGGTACTGTTTTAATTCAGCATCTCAAAATATTGCTCTTAACTGTGCCTGCTAAATTTGTAGATTGACTTTGTCTCTACCAGTGGTGAATGCTGTCACCCTCTGTTCAAAAGACTGATGCCTCTTGTCCTCTGCCTGAATCTAGAAATCATCTTTACTTTCTTTTCTTTTCTTTTCTTTTCTTTTCTTTCCAACTACCCTTCTTAAAAAGAAATGTTTTAATTTAGGCTTTTACACAACCTACAGATGAACTAGTTTCAAACAACAGTTTTGATAAACATTCTGTGTTTCAGGCGGCTATTGTGAAGGCTTTGTAAGTGATTAGCTGATGATCCTGATGATCTCGTTGAAGATCGAGTCTACTTTTCATCATATAGTACAATTGTAATTTGATACATTATTCTGCCCAAATAAAAAGTAGAATGTCTGCTTTTCTAATTCAAAACAAGATCCTCACAGACTGCATGTCTGTCAAATATATAAAATTCATTATTTTTAATTAACTTGCCAATGTAATGTCAATGTACTTTGGTAATATGTGACCCATGACACTCTTTCCATATGTATTGTTTTTAAATTGGCTTTGGATTGTCCTATAGGTTAGAAGATTTTCTGTAAACTGTTTTGATTATTCAAGTGTAGGTGTACTTTCAATAAATGTTTAGTCATTTTAAAATAATATTATCTTAGAGCATCAATATAGGAAATAGTCTACCATGTGAAAAGCAGTTTCTTAAAAACTGAGACTTTGCCTCTGACTTGTTGATCTCCATCTGGCTGAGAAATAAACTATGTCAAGGCCATCTGACTATCAATCTGCCTGGCTCCTCATCCCTTAGCTGTCATTGCCTACAATCAACTCTCCTAGGACTTCTGAGGATCATTTGCATTGCTAATGACAGAAAAGATCCTCAAAGCAGTTGAAACCCAGATGGCTGGTCAGGTGTACATTGAGATAGACTAAAATTTCAACTGAAGTTGCTATTCATGGGAAAAATAATTTAAGGAAATCAGCCATGGTCATTCAAAGAAATCATCTTCTCATCTCTTTGACTTTATGGTAAATATATTCCAATATCTACCAGGAGGCCTCTACTCCTTGTGTTTTAGAAAACCCAATATTATTCATCCAACAATGCATTCTACACAATTATGTGACTCCAAGCCAGAAACCACAGAAAGACAATTTAGAGGCTGGCACTTTCATTATGGGGATACATTCATTCCACAACCATGGATTTAAGACCTTCAATAACTAGTGAGGGGTATACATCATTATGAAAAAGATTGTATAATAAATGACACAGTTGTGATACTAAATTACTAAACAGTCTGAGATTATTTGCTCTCCAACAAATCAGTATACCTTTTTTTTTTTGATTCATTCAAACTCATATACACAATGCTAAAGTTTTACAGTTGCAACTGTAAAATAATGCATTGGTGTAGCCTAGTCTCTTTGAAACACAATCTCCTATTTGCAAGCAGCCCTAATTCTTCAGTCCACAAGGATTTATTCACACCAGTGGGACTATGTATTGATTGAATAATAGATTACCTGAAGAACTTCTCAAAAATATTTGTTAATGGACTCTGCCGTAAGTTAATAAAAATGTGTGGTTGTTATTGTTTAAAACTTCCAGGTGATTTTAATGTAAGTAGATGTATCATAAACACATAACAATGTTGTTACTAACAGTGTTAATACTATTTCTAATTATTATTAACAATAAATAGTGTTGGAAGTTTTCCGTAGGACTAGTTTGAATGTCTTCCAGTTATGGTATCTGATAACTGAACCGAGTTGGAATTGTACCAGGCTGAATGTAACAGAAATAAAGGAAATATCTTCAGCTAACAAGAACTTCAGAAATCAGTAGTCAAAGATTAAATCAGAAACTACTCACCCTAATCAATACACAGGATCTCTTGACTTTACAATAAACAATAGACAGGGTTTTCCTTGTAGACATTCTGTTTTTCTAGGAAACAAGGAGAAATTAACAGAGTGGTAAGAGAGGTTAGAGAAAAGCATCCCACCCCTCAGAAATCCCCAAATTGACTTCTCAGTACCCAGAACTAGAGCCACAAAAGGAGTTAAGAAAAATCTAGGAAGTACATTGCAAATTTCTTTCTATTTTGTTAACATCAGTATCATTCTTACTTTGTATCCAAAAATGATGCTTACTGTTTTGATATAGCCAAGTGGTATACAACACTCTTCTACATCAAAAAGTCAGAAATATTTCTACTGAAGAAAGAAATATACTTCTTACCTAAATACATGACAACATATATAAAATATTTTTGAAGATTCATTTCCCAAAAAGGAATCATTTCCATGAAAATATGATATATAATTTGCTTAACAGCAATGCAAACACGTGATAAAATTGCACTATCAAGAAAATTACACAAATGTGATGTCCCATTAACCAATGTTTTGATGTGTTACTTGATCAATGCTCACAAAGACTGAATTTTCTTAGGCTGGAAAAATCAACCTTATCAAGTAAACCTTTTTAAAAATTCAGATGGCATACACTTTGTGTTATATTCTGAATCTAAAAAGAAAGAGTTCTATTTTTATCCCTCCTCAATTTTGAATGTAATTGCTCTGGCCATTAACTGTATGATTACATGTTCATCCTTTGTCTTTCGTTGCCTGACAAATCTTTTTGACATGTTATTTCAAAAGAAAAATGTACTACTAAGAGACAGACTTCTCAGGTTGATGTGATCTACTTGTAAAATTTCAAGTGAGTAATGCAGAAGACTTAGGAAATGCTTTATTATTTTTTACCCATCAGTTAAGACCCAATCAGGAAACAAAAATCACAAAATATTTAAAAGAGAATATTTAAAGAATTATTAATTCTAAGGAGGTTTCCTATAAAGCAGTAGAGTGCTCTAAAAAACTACCCCATGGAAAGTACATAAGGAAGAAATAAATCTCAAGGCTTGAATTCAGATCTCTTTGAAGAAAGTGTGATTGCTGATCAGTGCTTGGCAGAGAAGGTAGCTGTGGCAACCCAGATAAGAATTTTTCTACAGTTGTTGGGTAAGTAGGAAAAATCCCTTCAGAGTACAAAAGATAAATAAACATGGCTACTACTGACAAACAGGAAATACTCTGAGTTAACAGAAGAGGCTGGTAATCAACCACTGACTCACTTAGAAGCCTCACTGTTAATTCATTTATAATATACCATTCAATCTCAATGGCAAGTAGTGCAAGGACTGCTACTGCTACTTAATGAGGGTGAGTGTTCCTGATACCCTCCTACACATACTATCCACACTGTCTCTACATGCCAGTCATGTGGAAGCACAGAGAAAAAAATGGGAATAGAAAGAGGAACTCCATTCTCCTGTCATGTCTGTTCAGTAGCTTCTAATCTCAAAGTTTAACATCATGCCAGCCGCAAAGGAGAAAATTTTAAAGGGCTCATCTCAATTTTTGAAGATCAAACAATTTTGTCAATATGTTAATAACTAGCGCAGTTCCCATTATCAACCTGGGCCCTAGATGGAAAATGTAAAAGCTGGAGTAAAAGCCAGGTAGAAACAAACATATAGCTTCAAAATCCATGATGAAAGTGCTACTGATTTATCTTTATTTAAACACAATTTGCCTCAAAAATTTACTTTAAATTTGATTTGTTGGCATTTTCAGCATATATTTGTTTACTTGTTTACAGAAAATGAAAATCTTACCTTGGTCATTATAACCCATTGACTAGTCCTTTCCTAATTAAATAAATTCGGCATTCAAACTTACAGAGATGCAAACAGCACAATAGAAGAATACAGCATAATATAAAAACAAAATAAAACTAACTATTTTTTCAATAATGTTGGTAGACTTTATCATAGGGCATTTATTGGTTTATTTTCACTTAAAAGCAATACAAATTAATAATTTTTTTTTCCCTAGACATTTATTGATGTTTAATAGCAGTATGGTTACTGAAAACAAATTTTGGGGTACCATATAGCATTTTTTAACCTGAAGAGAAGACTAAGTACCTAAAAAAGAGAAATAAATCCCTTGTATATCATGACTTCCATGTATCCCTGTATTGATAGAGAAAATTTTAAAAAAATTAACTGGGTTACATTTTCCTTTAACTCTTTAAACTCAAAGCATTTGATCATATTGCCATGAATGAGTTTTCAATGATATTTGATCAAAATGTAAAACTCTCTTTTTCTTCAGAACTGAAACAGAACTTTGAATCAGTAGCATTGATAACATAATGCTGATGTCCCAAACTCAAAGATGTGCCCTGTGGGCTAGGACCTGTCTTTGAGGAGTGGGAACTGACATTTGTATTAACATCTTTTGGGGAAGTAAGTTAAGTCTTTTCTGGAATCACTGGGGGATTGCAAATGAATCTTACTACCACAGGATAGAATTGCCACTGTCAGCATTAAGAAGATTGGCAGAGTGACTCTCCAGAGAAACAGGATGCAAACAAGCAGAAAAACATGGGAATCAACAAGCCCTTCTTTCTCCTCTAGACTTGCAGTATTCTTGTAGTTCTCACTATGAGCAGAGTTTAACTTACAGAATGATGGAAAAGAAAACTACAATTTCTGGATTTTAAATCCCAGCATAATAAATTAAATTATAGATGTCTAAGTCTGGAGCTGAGAGACAATATCTTAATAATTATCACAGATTGTCTTAGAATTTGACTTGCTCTTTTAAAATTCAACTGAATAATACTGCATATTATAGAAATGTCATTATTCCCAATTTGCATATATAAGTATTGACTCTCAACATTTAATTGTTCCATCCTGGTTTGTCTGCTATAATTAACTTCAAATTTGAATGCAGTGTTTGTTCTTTCCATCTATTCATTTTCAAACTGAAAGCCTTGATACTGCTGTTATCTTGGATGTTACCTCCTTAACTTAGAGTTAAACTTGATTAATCTTTTGTTCTCTCAAAAACTTTGCGCATCTTAATAGCATTATTCAATACCTCAAGTGTTTTAAGTAATTCATAAATGAACTTTATCATTCCTGCACTTTTTTGTGGGAGGGATTTTAATTATAATTCCAATGTGATTTATATATATATTTATATAATATCATTTATAACATATCATTTATATTATATATACCTACATACAAGTAAATATTATTTTCATATATATATTATATATATAATTCTTATGTCAATACCACTGTTTCATTTTTCAGGTGTATTCATTTTTTGTAAATATATAAATCTATTGCTGTAAAGTTTAAAACATCCTTTCAGTATGCTCTGTGACCATGATTCTTTATTTCTGATACCAGGAACCCATGCTTTTCCTTCATGTTGTTAGTTCAGAATAATCTTGATATCAGAGCTTGGGAAGGACTTCACACCCAAGTTAAATGCTAGAAAACTCCTTCTTGTGAACATAGACATAAAACACTAAACACTATAATAGCTAATCAAATCTAATAATATAAAATGTAGACAATATCCATTTTATTTATTCTAAGAATTATATTATTATTTAATTATAAAATGATAACATTAACTACCTTAATTAAACTAAGCATTAAAATATTTAAAGAAATGGGTGTAAATATTTCATAAGATTTCACATGTATCCATTATTTGAAGTAAAACGCAACAAAGTAAGAATAAGAAATTTTCCTACACTTATAAAGAATGTATCTCAAAACTTTCAGTAAATATAATATTTGTGAAATAGTTAAAAGATTTTTCCATGCATTGAGAATAAAATGGCAATATCTGCCATTACTTTTAACCAACATTGTGCTTGAAGTTACAGATAATGTTATAAGATGACCAAAATTAATTTTAAAATAAAAGCATTGAGAAGTAAGAAATAAAATTGATTAAGTCATAGGTAGTTTAGTTGTATACAGAGGAAATCAAAAGAATCTGTACATAAACCATTAGTTTGTATTATTTTAAGATACTAATTTTGAACATTTATATTCCTCATAATAACAATTTCCAGAGGTTTCACCTAATACCAGAATTGATAGATAAGTTTAATGACATTTCTAGTATAATATAAATATACCAAAACAAACAAACAAAAAAATCCTGTAATTTTAGATCCAGTCAAAATCAAATTAGAAAATAATAGCTAGAAATAGAAAGTGCTAATGTACTGTCACATAGTAGGGCTATTATCAGTAATGATAACATATTGTCTATTTTGAAAAGCAAGTAAAAGGATTTTGGATGTTTACCATAAAGATATGATAAATGTTTGAGGAGATGGGTATGTTTAACCTGATTTAAAGTTTAGGTATAAGCACAATGTGTAGTTGTACCAGAGCATCACATAGTACCCCATAAATACATGTAACTTGTGTTTTTATGTATCAGTTAAAAATAAATTAACTAATTAAAATTTAAAACAAAAATGATTAGAAAATATTTCAATTTCTGTCCTCTAAATGGTCTTGTAAGCATTGAATGTCTCAGAATAAATGTAAAGACTTCCAGGCTTCTAAAAGAAAAGTTTCTAAAAGAACTCAAGCCTTCTAAATTTTGTAGAAACTAAAAATCATCACTGAAACAAAATATACATAAATGTATCAATGTGTAATGTTTACAGGTTGAATAACTCAATATTATAAAAATGTCATTTTTCCACAAATTGATCAATAATACCAGTGCAAGACTCCCTGTATCCTAATGTTTCCTGGTGGTTAAAACCATTTTTAAGTTTTATATAAATGTACAAAGAACCAGAAATAGCTAACATGCTCTTGAATAAAAATATATTAAGTTTTGAATATACAGACTTTTATAAAAATACAGACAGAAAAAATATAAAGAGCCCAGAAACAGAGCCAAACATGTGGCATGGGAACTATGTAAAATTCTCCCACTGTTCCAAACTTTGTTTTGTCTAATTGCTCAATGAATTCTAGTTGGAAGAACCTATCTCCAGTTTTTACCTATTTATTAAAAGGTCATTTTATTTTACTAAAAACGTATAAAGTCTATTTGATTTACTCCAATATGAAGATACATATTTTTCCTACTACTCAGTAAAGTAAAAATAAATATTAGCCAAAAGATAGTCATTAGCTAAGCATTATTTGAATTTAGCAATATTGACATGGATGTTACCTGGGGAGACTTGGTACTCTGTAGCTGCACTATACCACAGTGCAAGACATGCACCTAACTTGAGGATTCCATAGATTCACCAGTTTATTAAACAATTAGTCAAAACACAATTTGGAGCAATGTGAGAATTTCAAATTTTCCCTATGCCATCAGTATAAAAATCCATATCTTCAATGAACGTTTGCCTGGCTCCCTTACTTGCCAGTCATCAAAATCAGTATAAATGGGCAACTTTGAGCTTTACCTCTAAGTCTAAAATTTGTCTTCTGGATATATTAAACATTTTGTGAAAAATGCAATGGAAGATTAAAAGTTCTGTTTCTGGGGTATGTTAAAGAAGCAAATGCATTGTGAATATCATCCATTTTATTTTGTTTCATTTTGCTTTTTTTTAAAAAGATCTTGCAGAAGTTTAGTCATATGCCTCTGAAAGATCTCCAGCACACTTACACAAAAGAAAATGATAGGCATCTAGAATAATTTCTCCCTAAAGAACAGCAAGAAATGTTTTTTAGTTGTCAAGTAAGATTCTGACTTGTCACAAAGTTAGACATTGTCAACAGAAATTTTGCTATCTCCTCTAACCTCCCAAGTATAAACTATATTTTGTCAATTATAATTTACAGAATTTTATCTGAAAACCTTTAAGTATATACTGGGTATTATATATATTTTTATAGTGGGTCTTAGAAGACTAGGATAACTTGGGGAAAGAATCAGTTCATATTTGTGCTTGGATTTAAAATGTGATTATGATTTCCCACTGAAAATCATAACTGAAATAACTGTTTTAGAGTGATTTTTTTTTCTGCATGCTTGTGTATTTTAGACACATTACGCTTTTTTCGATAGATGGAGATTTGACACTCTGTTTCTAAAATCACAATATGATCGTTTAATTTTGTATTTTTAAATTTTGGGGACATTTTGAAATAATTCAAGAAAACGACAACTGTGCAATACTAAATGACTATACTTGTACTTTGCTTATCTAACCTGCCAATGTAAAAACATTATTCAATATACATCCAATTACACAGCATCCAAGTATGTTTAGACATTTGTTGCAAACTTAGGCAACTGACTTTTAAGTATTTGTTATATGATGAATGCTTATTTAGTGCTTCATGCTTGTAGAGTGATATTGATTAGATAACTTGATTTTACTCAATTTGTATAATTTTTTTAATAAAAAATTTTATTAAATTCTAAAATCTCCTCCTAAATTACTGTAGACTGTCAAATATGGACTAGATGGGTCAAACAACTATTTAGTTTTTATATTTTTCTGCCTTTGTTTATGTTGTAGTTATTTTCCTTTAAACAGCTATTTTGCTTTGGGTCAATTATTACATATACCTCAACTCTTCAAAAAGATAGCTAAAATAGTAGCTAGCCAGATAGACCTGGAAATAATATTCTGCTTTTGTGTTCACCATAAGCATAGGCAGGCAAGCAGAAGCCTCTTCCAGATCCATTGTGGTGGATCTCTTCATTTTTATGCTGTTACCAGTATCACAGTACAATTAAAGGAAGAAGGCTCCCCTGCGTTCTTAGGCTACGGCCTGAACATGCTTCTTGGTTTGTAAGACCTAAAAATTGAAATACTTGAGGATTTTTTGTTTTTGTTTTCCTTTTAAAGTCTGTCAGGGAGAGGGATGGGATGGTTTCTGAGGTATTGATTCAATGTGCAACATACCAGGCAGGTTGCCAGCATAAGCTGAAATGTATGCATGTAAAAACTTTGGCATCCTTTTTTATTTTCCACTTCCTTTTTTATTGCTCTTTTTGTTCCTCCATCTGTAAAAAGTAGAGGCCACAGAGTGCTGTGGTGCATGCCTGTAATCCCAGCACTTAGGGAGGCTGAGACAGGAGAATCATGAGTTCAAAGCCAGCCTCAGCAATGGCGAGGCACTAAGCAGTTCAGTGAGACCCTGTCTCTACAGAAAATGCAAAATAGTGCTGGGATGTGGCTCAGTGGTGGAGCACCCCTGAGTTAATCCCCAGTACTGAAAAATTTAAAAAAGTAAAGGCCAAGGAGGATGGTGGGCACAGAAGAAATACAGCAAAACTGTTCTGTGCTTTCAAACCAAAGTGTCATGTCTTCCCCCCACTTCACTCCAACCCTCCCCAGAGAGAAGGTATCTAAACACTGATCAGTATGTTGTGGACATTTATTTCTACAACCAATTTCTGATTTTTTTAAAGGACATAGAGATTCCACCACAGGGGATGTCCTACTCTACTGCAGCTCCTAAAAGTGTCCATTTCAGGAAAGGTCTATGGGTACACAAGCAATGTCTGTATTGCTTGCTTCTCTTTTCTATCAGAGACATCAGAATCTTGAAATGAAAAAATAGCAGTAAATTCCACATTTCAAGAGCTCTTGTGGCCTGAGCACAGCTGAAGTTTAGCAGTTTTTACTAGATAGCTCTTTAATGAATTTCTGCCTCTATGCCTGTCTGTCATAATTCAGGTTCTGCTCTTGGTTCAGAATATGAGCAGACAAATCCTCACCTGATGCTGGTTACTGCATTCATGGTTGAAACTCATCTGGGAAAGGGTTTTAGTATTAAACCATGGGCCACTTCATCCATGGACTGACTTCTTTCATCTAAAAGATTGGTGGCTTTTGCTTGGGATCAGTGATCTCTATACACATGTTCTTGCTGGTCTGTGAACACATTCCTGTTGCATTAAGACTTGAAAGATTTGTAGAACTATGTTACTATTCTTAGTTTATAAATTGTACTTTTGATACCATCTTGTTTTCTCTTGTAAATATAAATAAATAAAAACAATAAAAAATAGTAGCCAGCAATTTTTGAAGTGGAGACAGTATATGAAGAAAAATGAAAAGATTTGCTTAATGTCTATGGAAAACATGATAGACAAAAAAATGATAGAGATAGGAAACCATACCTAGTTTTTTTAATTTTCAGTTAAATTTTTTTTCAAAGTGAGCTATTCTTACAACTTCTACATAATAGAAAAACTTGAAAAAATTCAGCATCACTTCATGATAAGACTGCTGAACACATTATAGAAGAATTACATATCAACATAATGAAGGCTACATTTGGTAAATCTATGGACAACATCATACTGAATGAGGAAAAACTAAAATCATTACCTTTAAGATCAAGAACAAGACAAGGATGTCTAGTCTCTTTGCACTTACTCAATATAGCACTCAAAATTATAGCCATAGAAGTAGACAAGAGAAACAAATAAAAGGCATATGAATAGGAAAGGAAGAAGTAAAATTATCCCTGTTTATGGATGATGTAATTCTGCATATGGACAAACTTAAACACTCCACCACAAGACTAGTATAACTGATAAACAAATTCAGTAAAGTAGCAGGATACCAAATCAACATTAAAAAATCTGTGGCTTGTCTATACACTAATAATAAATTTGTTGAGAAAGCATCATTCAAAAAAGACACAAAAAATTCAAATATATAGGAATAAACTCAACTAAGAAAGTGAAAGACCTCTGCAATGAAAATTAAAAACCACTCAAGATAGAAATTTAAAAAATACTGAATAGTGGAAGACCACCTATGTTTATGTACTGGAAGAACAAATATTGTTAAAATATTCATATTACCCAAAGTAATATAAAGAGTCAATGCAATTCCAAGAAAATATAAATGATATTCTTCACTGAATTAAAAAAGCAATCCTAAAATTCATATGAAGTCACAAAATGTCCCAAATAATCAAAGCAGCTTGAGCAAAAAGAACAAAGCCAGAGACATGTAAATACCTGATCTCAACACATACAGTAGTAACAAAAACAACTTGGCATTGGAATAAAAACATACCAAAAAAAGGGGGGAGGGGCATAAAAACAGACACCAATGGAACTGAATAGAGAACCCAGGAATCTACAGCCAACTGATTCTAGACAAAGTTGTCAAAACAATACATTAGAGAAAGGACAGCTTCTTCAACAAATGGTACTGGGGAAACCGGATATACCCATGAAGAAGACTGAAACTTAACCTATGTTTCAAATATCAACTCAAAATAAATCAAAGACCTTAATGCAAGACCTGAACCTCTGCAACTGCTTGGGGGGGAACATAAGAAAAACACTTTAATATATTGGTATGGCAATGATTTTTCTCAATAGGATTCCAAAGGCCCAGAAAAAAAAGCAAAATATTGACGAGTGAGATTTCATCAAACTATGAAGCTCCTCCACAACAAAGGAAACAATAAAAAAAAGTGAGGAAAGAACTGACAGAATGGGGAAAATATTTGCTAACTATTCATCTGACAGAGAGTTAATATCAAGAATATATGAAGAACTTGGGGCTGGGGTTGTGGCTCAGTGGCAGAGCGCTTGCCTAGAATGTGTGAGGCACTGGGTTCAATTCTCAGCACCACATATAAATAAAATAAAGGTCTATTAATAACTATTAAAAAAATTTAAAAAAAAGAATATATAAAGAACTCAAAACTTAACAACAGACCAAAAGAGTAATCCAACCTAAAGACTAGGGCAAATGATCTGAATAGATACTTCTCAAAGGAAGAATTGCAAATGGCTAATAAACATATGAAAGAATGCTCAATATTATCATTCATCAATGAAATGCAAAGCAAAACTAAAAGATACTACCTTATTTCAGTTATAATGACTATTGTTAGGCAAAAAAAACAATACATGCTGGTGAGAATTGCTTCCTTGTACACTGCTGACTATTATTTCCAGAGAAAAACTTTGTGCGTTTGGTTTCAGCAAATATATCCAAATATACTTCATATCTTATTTGTCTTGAATTCCATCAGTTTTCTTGCAAATGACATAATTTCTTTTTTTCTTTAGGGCTGAACAAAACTCCATTGTGTATCTGTACCACATTTTCTTTATCCATTCACCCATTAATAGACACAGGCTGGTTCCATAGTTTGGATATTGTGAATTGTGCTGCTATAACCATGGGTATGTATGTATCACTGTATTAAGATAACTTTAATCCTTCAGGGTAAATAGCGAGAAGTTATATAACTGGTTCATATGGAGGTCTAGTCTTTTTGAGGAAACTCAATAGTCTTTTGAGGAAACTCAATATTGATTTCCATAGTGGTTTCACAATTTACAGTCCCACCAAGAATGTAAAAACATTCCTCTTTCTCCACATACTCTCCATAATTTATTATTATTTGTATTCTTGATGACCGCACTTCTGATCAGTGTGAGATAATATCTCAGTATAGTTTGATTTGCATTTCCCCAGTTGCTAATGATATTGAACATTTTCTTTTATATATTTGTTGGCCATTTGTACTTCGTTTTTCTATTAATTAATTTATTCTAATTAAGTATATAGGACAGCTGAATGCATTTTAATTCATCGTACACAAATGGAGCACAACTTTTCATTTCCCTGTGTGTATACAATGTAGCATTGCACCATATGTGCAGTCATACATGTACCTAGGGTAATATTGTCCATCTCATTCTACCATTTTTCCTGCTCCCATATCCCCTTCTTTCCCCTCCCCTCTTTGCCAAATCAAAGGTCCTCCATTCTTCTCACACACTCCCCCCACCCATTATGGATCAGCATCTACTTATCAGAGAGAACATTCAGCTTTTGGTTTTTTGGGATTGGCTTACTTTGCTTTGCATGATATTCTCCAACTCCATGCATATACATACAAATGCCATAATTTTATTCTCTTTTAATGCTGAGAAATATTCCATTATGTATAGATACCACACTTTCTTTATCATTCATCTATTGAGGGGTATCTAGGTTGCTTCCACAGTTTAGTAATTGTGAATTGTGCTGCTATAAACATTTTCTTACTTCTTTTGAGAAGGGTCTATTTAGTTCATTAGCCTATTTATTAATTGGGTTACTTGATTTTTTTTATGTAAAGTTTTTTGAGCTTTTTGTATATTCTAAGTATCAATCCTCCAGACGGAATTTATTCCAAGAGTTTTTTTTTTTTTTTTCACTCACCTGGCAATACCTTTAATATTTTATTATCTACTCCAAGGTTTGTATTGATCTATTGACCAGACACTTTGATTAGAGAATTTTTACATCCAATGTCAGAGAAGAGATTCCTTTCACAAAAGAACATAGTTTTCTGAAAAATAGAAAAGAATATGTAAAATGTATTGAGGCATAATAAGAGAAATGATCAGCAACAGCACTAGAGGAAAGTGACTTATGGGGAAATAAAGTTTTTGCAGCTTGGTTCTTTGAATTGGTGACCTTAACTTGAAGTTGAACTTTAGCTAGAGAGATTCTTTGCACAAAGCTATACAACTACATCATTTTCTTTAGACTTATTTAAAACATGCATTGATTTTTTTTCAGGTAGTATTGAAAATGCTTTGGACAAATTCTTCTTCAAGGCTCTGTAAAATTCTAGACAATAGTTTTGGTTAATGTGTTAATTTTGATATTTTAGATTGCCAGGTCAACCATATATTTTATAAGGTAAACACTGCTGGTATGGAAATAAATTATATTACTTTTTCCTCAAAGCTGGCATGAAAATATTTTATCTCTGAATATTCACAGTTCTGTTTGAGTTTAGGAAATAGGACAGGAAGAAGCAAAGAAAAATTGGCCTGAGGGAAACAAAAAATATCAGTCTGAAGAGTAGACGATCTCCCTTCTTTTCCTGATTCTATCTCTAACTTTGAGTTAAGTTGTGTTTCCAGGCTGCTTCTCAGCTTTCTCACCCATAATCTGTGATGTTGAATCAGATGAACTCAGAATTCTCTCAAATACTGACATGTTTCCAAGTGTCTTTGATGTCATAACAAATGCCTTTGCATGTAAGGAATCATGCAAGTAAGTAAGGAGGGGCAAGGCATAAGATATGTAGAAATGATGGTTATCCCTAGAATTCCAGGCTTACTATAGAAAAGTAATTATTTAAAAATCAGAGAAGAGCCAGGCACAATGATGCATGTCTGTAATCCCAGCTACTCAGGAGGTGGAGGCCAAAGGATCCAGGTTTGAGGCCAGCCTGGGCAAATTAGTGAGATGTTGGTCACTGGTAGAGTGCCTCTAAGTTCAAGCCCCTATATCACAGAAACAACAACCAAAAATTTTAAAAAAAACATCAAAAGTTGCTCACCATGGGGAAAGATAGATTCTATAGTTTAATTGCAGGCAACTTTGCTGTTCAATTTTAAATTTAATATTGTATTAGAGATCCTAGACTGTGATATATAGAAGAAAAATAAAATACATATTCATTGGAATTGAAGATGAAGGTCTATACTTATTCAGTGATCACCTAATTTTATATACAGAAAATCATAAGTAATTGTAAGTTTTTATTTCTTTTCTTTTCCCATGGGGATTGAACCTAGGGGCACTTAACCACTGAGCCACATCCCAGCCATTTTTAATATTTTATTTAGAGACAGAGTCTTGCTGAGTTGCTTAAGGCCTCGCTAAGATGTTGAAGCTGGCTTTGAACTTGTGATCCTTCTGCCTCAGCCTCTTGAGCCCTTGGGAGTACAGGTATGTGCCACTGCACCAGCAAATCTGTAGTTCTATAAAAATAACCCTTAGTCCAGTCAGTTTATCAAGTTCTCAGAATTAAAGATCAATATAGAAAAACCAATTGTATTTTTCTGCCCTAACAATTAACAGCATAAAATGTAATGCTCATAAAAAAGACAAATCTACTCAGCATCACGAAGAATAAAATACTTAGTTACAAATTTATCAAATAATAACTAAAAAGTCATGCTGAAAGAAACTGAAGGTTAAAATACATGGAGAGATAAAATTCATGGATCCCCTGACTCAGATTTATTAGAGTCTCAGTTTTCCCCAAATAGTAGATTAAATGCAAACTCTGTCAATATCCCAGCAGCACCCCCCGCCATTGATTGACAAATACATAGGAAATTTTATATGGAAATAAAAAACCCTAGAATGACCAACTCAATTTTGGAAATGAGGAACAGAATTGGAGGTCTTAAAATCCCTGATTAAAAAGTTTATTATAAAGCAAGAGTAATCAAAACAATACAGTAAAGATGGACATGACCACTAGAAAAGAAAAGTCTAGAAATAAACCTTTACATTTAAAATCATCTGAGTTTCAAGAAGAGAACTGTACTATATTCATTGTAGCCAAGACTGTACTTTTGACAAATTATTGTGCGATAATGGACATTTATATGCAAAAGAAAGAAAGAGAATGAACTTTACCTTACACAATATAGAAACATTATCTGAAATATATCAAAGATAAAAATAAAAAACAAAAACAATAAAAACAGTGCACATCAAATAAACTAGGTTTGGAAGAAAAATACTTAAAAAAAACAATATATCTCAAGAAACTTAAGAAGGAATAAGGAAGTAAAACTCAAAGGTACAAAAGTTAATTTATTCCAGCATAAAATTACAATAGAGAATATAAAACAAATATTGGTCTTTGGAAAAGACTAAAAGAAGAGAAAAAAGCCTGCACACACATTTTCCTAGATAAGTTGAAAGAGAGATGATATAAAAAGTACATAGCTTACATATATGTTCACTATAATGGAATATCCACAATGCTAATATATTATGAAATATTGAATAATGAAAAACAAAAAAAGGAGAAAAACATGTTTTTTTTTTTCTCTTTTTGCAATTGACCTCCAGGGGAAAAAATGATTTAATGAATTGAAAGATTTTTATTCTTTTTGATATTAATATTGTTTTGGTTTTATCAGGGACACATATGACTCTGCTTTGTTGTAAAAATGTCCCAGTAGGAGATATTGCTATCTCTTATGAGCTGCACTACTCTGGGAAGAAAAAAATCCAGTTCCAAAGAAAGAATGCTACTTAGGTTAATATACAAGTTTTCTTTCTTATACAAATATATATTTATTTCAAACCCAAAGACCATATCACCAGCATTTTAAAAATCAATGCATGAATCCTAGCAGTATGGAGACAAGCTTTTAAGCAGAAATTAATGAGTAGGAAGCTTGGAAAGGAAAAATGAGAAAGCAGGAAACATAAACAAGTTATAGTAAAGCCTTGAATATGCTATTAACCCGAAAATAAAACTATGGCCTATGTCTTGTAAGACAATATGGCTCTCTATTAGATCTACCATACCTCTCCCCTCTTGGCTACCAGAACAATAACTATGGTTGAGGCCAGAAAAGCTACCAGATGATATGTTCTCTGGAAATTTCTAGAAGATACTCATCAAAGCTCTACTGAGAGAGGAACTGACATCACTAAGAAGTTCAGTGGTGTCAATCATAGGTTGGCATGTAGCAAAAGAAGTTTTCACATGAGTGTGCTCTCTGATTACAATGTTGTTTTTAGAGTATTAAAATAACATAATGCAGATGATAGTGTTTACCCAAAGAAACAAAGTAGAGTCAGGTTTTGTAACAAGTAGCAAGGTAGAAGTGTCACCTGGGGTGCCTAACCCACAGAGAGATGTGGAAATAGTTAATAGGAATATGATATCCAGAGGGGCAAGCTAGATGGGCATCCCTTCTAAATAAAGAATATGTTATTGAATCCCACACCTTTACCAGTAAGAAGGAAGGACAAGTAACATTCTTTGGGTTCTAAAAGGCAGCATATTACTTGTGAATACTGCTCCAGCCCACTAACTAGATAACTCAAGAAGTCTACATCAAAACTAGACTGTTGTGCAAGTAGCCCTGCTGAATGAGTCTTATGTAATGTAAAATAGATCACACTACCATACCATTCAGGAATGATAGTGAAAAGCTCGCAAGGGAAATTTATCCTGAGGACAGAGCTTTGGGTTAGGTAATTGGTTATGTAAATATTATGGAAATAAATGGCTTGGCTGGTTGATCATTGGTCTAGAGAATATTGGAAGAATGAGAAAACAGGGTATGTTAGTTTCCTAGAACTGCCATAAACTTGGTAAATTTTAAAGTTTGATGTTAAAATCTCAGATCACGAGGTCAGAAAATTGTGTCATGCAACTGGCTCTTTTGATAGATTAAGGATGTATGCTCAGAGGACCAACTAGGAAGCCTACAGACTTTGTCCCTCAGCCAGCTCAACATAAGCCAAAAATAGAGAAGGAATTATCTCAAAAAAATTTGTGGGTGAGCCTCATGGCTAATGGAGGGAAACCTAATACAATTCATGCAAGATCACAAGTTTTTGAGAAATTGACATCAGCAGGAATGCTGCCATTGTGGACTGAAAAGGCCATAGAGTGGCAGAAAGCAGGCTGATAAAACTCCTCTGCTGCCAACATGGGATACTGTTTTTATAAAAAGGAAAGGACGATTCTGAGGGCAGAACAGACGATAGAGAGAAGATTTCAGATGGCAACAGAATATTACTCCCAGGCTTGAAATCTAACCAAGAAAATTACAAGATTGCAGAAAGCCCTGGTTTTCAGGAAAGTTTCAATTAGCAATTCCTCTGCACTTCTCATTTCTCCTTTTGAAAAAGAATGTTTGAAATTATCCTTCTGTGCCCATCACACCATTGAATGCCATGAGTGTTGGAAGTAGATAATTTGTCTATAAGTTTCACAAACCCATAAATGGAGGGAAGTTTTACCCAGGAGCTACACCTAATAGATTATACCCAGAAGCCTTTCCCAATCCTGATTTAGATGAAATGGATAAAATCTGGGACACTGAGCTGATGCTGAGACCCTTGGAAACAATGGGAGAGGGTGAATATATTTTGCTTTGGGAAAGGACATAAAATATTGGGGTCAAGGGTGGGCTGATTCTGTTCCTTACGTATGCTCTTCCTGCGTGATTATTAGTCTGTGTACATGAGGCGATTCTTCCTGTGGTTATGTTGTATTATATTATGTTGTTATATGGCTCTGCAATAGCACATGGAAACTAGTTCTTTTCTTTTCTTGTTGTAGTACATCATCCCTCTCACTCCATGATAAATTCAAACTAACTGGTTGCTGCTGCCATGGTGATCTCATCATTGATTACTTCAGTCTACAACCATACTTGTTTGTCCCAGGAGGCTGGTTGTATGACAGCTGTGGCTGCTTTAATTCCTGCAGTGCTCTGTCTGCTGCTTAATGAATTAAGTCCTTGTGAATTGAGATGACGGTAACTATCAGCTCCTCTCCAAGTACTCACTGCTTTCTTAAGTCACCATATCCAGCCACATGTGTCCTAAGAACAGTGCTCTTCAACACATGGGTTTCCTAACAATAATGCCCGAGGAGCAGCTCCAAAAGGCCATTCACCTGAGAGTATACAGTGGATGTGAATACTAATTTTTTCCACCTTTTGCTTTGCTCAGAGCATTTGTTGTATGACTGAGAATTACCAATTATCTCCTGATTTTCTGTCTCAAGAAATGCACACTATACATGTGCATGCAAACACACACACACACACACACACACACACACACACACACACCACAGTCTCCTTCCTGAACATTATTTTGGAAATATTCACACAGAATAACACCAGAAACAAACAAGTATAGATTTCTTTACAGTTGGAAAACATTCATTTCAATTATGCCAGTATTTTGGACAATGAATAATCAGAGGTATGGTAAAATATAACTAACAATCACTCAATTCCTTAACATTTAAATGAAAATGCCCTGTACTGAGATAAATATCACATTTCCATAATTATTAATTTCCTTTAAAAAAACTCATTTCATAAGATCATAAATGTCAGGCAAACCCAATACTTAATATATTAAAATAAAAGATCTTTATCATAAAATGTAAAATTGAAATGGTTATCAAAAAGACACCTTTATTTGTTTATTTGTTTGTTTGTTTGTTTACAGGGCCTTAGGTATGATAGGCAAGTGTTTTATCACTGAGCTATCCCCCAAACCCCTTTTTAAAAAAATTTATTTTGAGACAAAAAATTTGATAAATTTTCCAAGCTGGGTTTGAACTTGAGAACCTTCTGTCTCAGTCTCCTGAGTAGCTGGGATTGTAGACATGTGTAATTGCCCTCAGCAAGACACCTATCATTTAGAAAAAAAATTTCATAGAATACTACAGATTATACAGATATTCTCATTTCATAAGTAAAATGAATACTGAAAGAAACCACCTTAAATTAATACATTTCAAAAAGGAATCATGTATTTAAAATTATGTGATTAAGATTAGATTTTATCTTGAATAAAAATATTTTTAAAATAAACTTTAAAAAAATTTCATATTTAACAAAAATAGATCATTAATAACTCTACAAAATTTCATAGGCCCAGTGAAAAGAGTTATTAATTGGGGGTAAGAGATGGAGTCATGATTTTTCTGACAGCACCAAGGAGTATTTGATTTTGACAGCCATAAAATATTGAGTATTTTCACCAAAATATATGTGAAGGCTTTATAAATTTTCCTAGCATCTCTTTTAATGCTTTGATAGTTGTACCAATCTATTCTAAAGCATGTTTTATGCCACCATTTCTTGGGTGTTGAATTGTGTCCCATAAAGCTACATGTCCAAGTCCTAACCATGATTTTTATCGATGTTACCTTATTAGAAAATAGGATGTTTGCAGATGTAATCAAGTGAAGATGAAGTCAGACTGAACTAAGGTTGGTCCTAAATCCCATGACTAGTATCTTTACAAAACAGAGGAAGATTTGGAATCATAGACACAGAGAGAAGAGAGTGCCATATGGAAATGGATAAAAAGATAAAATGGATAAAAGATATTGGAATGCTTTGTCTACACACCAAGGCTTGCCCAAAATTTCCTGAAACTACCAGAAGCTAGAATATAAACATGGGACAAGGCTTTCCCTTTAATCTCGTAGAAGGAATCCTCCATGCAGCACCTTGACTTTAGATTTCCGTGCAACACCTTGACTTTAGATTTCTAGCATCCAGATCTCTATGGGAATAAATTTTCTGTGACTTTAAGGCACTTAATATTGCACCTGTTTATGTTAGTCCTAGGAAACAAATAAATCATCCTTTTCAATTATCTCTCCCTCAATTAACTCTTTACTCATCCAATTCTTTCAAATCCTTATCTATCAATTTCTTCATCAGTAATTTAAGTTCTATACATTTTTTCCTATGGATTTTATACATTTTGTGTGTGTGTGTGTGTGTGTGTGTGTGTGTGTAAGAGAGAGAGAGAGAGAGAGAGAGGGAGAGGGAGATTTCATTTTGGATCAATTACATGCAATTATTAGACACATAAGCTTCTGAGAAATAGCTAAACTGGATGTACTGTGATAGAATGGGAAGATCCATAATGGATTGTTATGGTGAAAAATTTTTTGAAGAAGGATATATATTATACTAGGTCAGTTGACTAGTGTTTTTTTTTTTCCTTTTGACAACTATTGTTTTCCTAGGCATTCTTAAAACTAGAACTCTGAGAGTGATAAGTCAGATAAAAGTGACTTGCTACTCTTTACTTTTTCCTTTTGAAAGAAAAGGAGGGGCTAATTGGGGGAAAAAAAGCATTACTATTTACTTGATATGGACTTTGAATCACATGAAAAAAAAATCAAAACCAAGTTATAGATACTAAAGACCAAAAATAGAGAATCTGGAATAAATTTAGAAGAAGATTATAAGAAATGCTCTATTGGATTATAGATCTATTAAGTAAGAAAACTGTCATAGATTATATGAAAAGCCATTGATTGGGCTGAAATATATCCATGCAATCAATTCTTTGCAGACAAGAATTTCTTTTTAAGCAAACAAAATAAAAATAATTTTCAACAGAAATAAATACAATAAACAATCTGTCCAATGAGAAATATTAGAGAAATTAAACATTAAAAAAGACAACTCACCTCAGTAAAAGATATGTGAGAAAAAATATTATATGAGAAAAAATAAGGGTCAGAGACAGTGGAGGATGGGAATGGCAATAATATCTGTATTTTTAATTTCCTTAGAATAGCAACTTTTGAAATAGTACCTTGAAGATGAAGAGATATTGACTGAAATGAAAGAAAATAATATTAATAGACTGATAGGAACAGCAGAGTTTTATAGTTCAGAATTCTCAAATGATTTGGAATATTTTACTATTAATATACACCTTTATTTCTATAAGGGTTTTCAATAAGGAATTGACAAATACATGAACCACTGTCTTCTGTGGGAAAGATATATATCTTTAAAAAGCAATTGAAAAGTTGTTTTTTTTTGTTTTGTTTTGTTTTGTTTTGTTTTAGGAAAACTACTTTAAAGCCAATCAAACAGGAAGCAACCTATAGGTGATCAGCACCATACTTGATATGTTGGTTGATGATGAGAAAATCAGTTGATACAAATACGAGAAATATATATAAAAATATTAAGGTACACTGTTAAATTATGATCATAAGAAGGTGGTATTCCTAGTTATTTTATGTTATTACATTGCTTAACTGCTTGGAATTATGATTTGATTCACTATAACCTAAAGAATCAAATTCAGAATCCCAAATATGATGTGTTAGCTTCTTTCAATTTATTCCAATCCTTCCTACTCCTTCTTGGGCCACTACTTCTTCTTGTTCCCTCACCTCTTAGGCCTTTTGATGTTATCAAGGAAAATTGATTGCCCTTCTCCAAAATCCCTTGCATCTCTAGCAACATTTCCCCTTCCTCTTTTTCTCATGATAGGGTCTTGATGAGTTGCTTAGGGTCTCACTAAGTTACTAAGGCTGACTTTGAACTCATGGTCCTCCTGCCTCAGCTCACAAGCCACTGGAATTACAGGTGTGCACCACCTTGCCAGGCAACACAAATCTTACAGGGGAACTCCAAACAGTCCATCATTTTCTGTGTTGCTTTTCCTGGTGCTTACTTTCCTATTCACCAAATTGTATTTTCAATATTTCCTTCCTTTCTTCTTTATTGATTTTTCTTTTTCTTTCTGATTGCACAAGAGTTGAAATATCTGCACACATGCTCCTATCAAATAATGACCTTGTTTCATATTTTATTGAAAACATAGATGTCTTCAATAAGATGTCTTCACCTTCTTTCCCTTAAACCTCCAGGTTTCCTGACCTGAATCCATCTCCCTCCTGCTTCCTCATAGTCATACAGAATATCCTTGTTAAAGGCTTCTGAATTCCAGATCTCATTCATCCTCCATTTCTTATAAATTTTATTAAATTTACATTTAATCCCCTGAATTCTGAGGAATGAAGATGTAATGCATTGGCAGAGTATTTGTCTAATATGTGCAAGGCCTTGGATTTGGTACCCAGAATGGCAAAAAACACAAAATGAAAATAATGCAGTAAATTATCAATTTCTCCTTTCCTAATGACATTACAATCAACCTACAATTATGTTTTTATACACACACACTCTCTCTCTTTCTCTCTCTCTCTCTCTCTCTCTCTCTCTCACACACACACACACACATACACACACACAGAGCATCTCTTTTTTAAAAATATTTTTTAGTTGTAAATGGACACAATATCTTTATTTATTTATTCATTTATTTATTTATTTTACGTGGTGCTGAGGATCGAACCCAGTGCCTCACGCATGTGAGGCAAGCACTCTACCGTTGAGCCACAATCCCAGGCCACAGAGCATCTCTTGACACCCATTTTTTTTTTTTATCCAGGCATTCTTTTCCGTCTGATGGTCTTTAAAACAAAAATTTTTGAAAGAATAAAATGTCTGTCACACACCCACTCCACATAGGTTTCTGTCACCGTCACTCACCTAAATTTCACTGATCAAGTTTACCAAAAACTTCAACTTGACAGATACAAATACTAAATCTCTATGTTAATCTATCATGTATTCTTAGCATCATTCAACATAATGAACAGCTTTATTTAATAATTAGTCCTGCTTTTCTTGTCTCCCATGCTATTTATGCTCCCTGTTTTAGCTTTACCTGTCTTAATCCTTTCAGGTTGCTCTAATAAAATATCATAAGCTGGTAGCTCATACACCACAGAAATCTATTTCTCAGAGTTCTGGAGGCTAGGAAGCCCTTGACTAAGGCACCAGCACATTTGATGTCTGGCAAGGGCTCACTTCCTTCAGAGATGTGTGGCTTCTCACTGTCAACTCTCACAGTAGTAAGGACTAGCTAGCTCTTTGGGGTCTTTTTTTTTAAGGTCACTGATCCATTCATGAAGCCAGAACCTTCAAGAACCATCTCCCAAAGTTTTTACCTCCTAATACAGAGACTTTCAGACCACAGGACTACTTCCTGCGGTGATGCGTCTGATTTTCTGTTCTTTGTTCCTCTTCCTTCTGAAGATCTATAAACACTGAAGTACTCTCACACTTTGGAACTAGTCCCTATTTTATTTTTTGTTATACTCTTTTTTTTTTAATGATATGATTTCAGAAGCAGTTTCAAAACCTTCTGTACATAGGTGAATCTCAACTCTGTATCTCTTGTCTTGAACTTTCTTCTAGGCTACAACTCCTAGTTGATATTTTTCACTGACCATGTACACAGCAGACCTTATCTGTCCTTCACCCTCTTACTGTGTCACACCAACTCATTCTGCTCTTACATCCCTCATCTCAAATATTAGCCTATGCGATAGGAATGTTTTTGCTGAATCTGGGATCCAGGGCCACAGTGTCAAAATATACCCTGAAGTTGTCTCTTTTTTTTTTTTCACTACTGCTTTCCTAATATAATCCTCCATCATTATTTTCTAGACTCCTTTGGGGTTATATGAGTTGGCTTTTCACCTGTCCATTGCATTCCCTACATGGAATTCAGAAAGAATTTGGCCATTTCTTTCCTTTGCCTATAATATCATCAAGGTTTATCATTATTATGTATTATGCATTACCATTATTACTGAATTCACAATAACTGCCACACCTTCTATGGCCTTTCATGATTACATCAGTCTCTGTTCTGAATTCTTTTCTCACTGTTTTGAGCTTGAGAGCCCTATTTGCTCATCATACCAAATTTTTTACAGCATTGAGACCTTTATATTTGCTTATTTCTTGGACCATAATAGTATTACTGAAAATATAATAGTATTTTCACATAGTTAACTTCTTTTCATTATCTAAGTTCCGTTTGGTTATTCCTTCCACAGAGAATCCTTCCCTGACCACCCAATTACAAGAAACCACCTCCAAGTATATGTTACTCTCAATTAAAATTACTATTGTGTTTTGATAATATTTATTGATGGCTAATATTATTTCTTAAAATCTTTCCTGTGTATAGCTTGACACTTTTTGGTAATCAACAAAATCAGTGTAGAAATAATCTCTGCCTTTTCCTGCTTAATTTTCAGCACCCATCATTTTTCTGATTCACAGCAGATAATAAATATTTGTTGAATGAATAAATGAGTAAATTCTATATTATCACATAGTTCATGTCTTAGTCCATTTTCTATAATAAAATATCTGAATCTGGGTAATTTGTAAAGAATAGAAGGTTATTTGCCCCATAGATCTAAAGGCTAAGAAATCCAAAATCATGATCCAGCAACTGCTTGGCATCAGATGAGGGCCATCTTGCTGCATCATATTATGGTAGAGAACAACACATTGAAACATGAAGCAAAGGACATTAGCTGAAGTTTCTTTTCCTCTTTTTATAAAACACTAAAGCCCTCCTGGGGCCCCACGTGCCAAGTTACTTCCTAAAAGTTTTACCTACAAGTGTCATTAACATATGGACTAGAGGACTAAGTTCTCAATGCTTGAATGTGTGTCAGAGGACACACATTCAAACCATAGCAGTCCATCACATCTAATTTTCTTAATTTAATGGATTATAAATTATTTCAAAATAAAGATCAAAGTTACTATTATGGTTTGTATGTGAGGTGTACCCCAAAGCTCATGGATGAGATAATGTAAAAAGGTTCAGAGAAGAAATAATTGGGTTATGAGAGCCTTAACCCAATTATTAAGTTAATCACCTGAATGGATTAATTGATAACTGAAGGCAGGTGAGGTGTGGCTGAAGAAAGTAGGGCATTGAGGGCATAGCTTTGGGGTGTATATTGTGTATCTGGTGAGTGGAGTTTCTCTTTCTCCTTTATGATCTACATGTGAGTTACTTCCCTCTATGACACTCAACTGCCATGATGTTCTCCCTCACCCTGAGCGCTAAGAAATGGAGTCTGCTGTCTATGGATTGAGACCTCTTAAACTGTGATTCTCAAGTAAACTTTTCTTCCTCTACAAATCTTTGGGTCAGATCTTTTAGTCACAGCAGCAAAAAAGCTGACTAAAACAGTTATCCTCACTTGAATTTCTCAAACTTAGGTAAGAATCTGATAATAAAATAGCAATGAAAAAAACTAGGAATTTTGTCAAAATGATGATTGTGGTGGCATATAGTTTGATAATCTCTGGATCTACTCACACACAAAAAAATACATAAGGAATATTGCATTTAGCAAAACAAACAAAACATATGCAGTACACATAACAAACCTCAGTGACGTGATGCCAACTCACAAGTTGTATATACATTTATGAGATCATAGTTTGTACAGGAAAAAATAGATGGAAACAATAACATATCTGATAGGTCAAATAACAGGAAATTCTCCTAAGGAGTCAGATTTATTCACCAAAGATCCTCTAGATTACTCTGAGACCAGCAGCTAAATTACTGAGTTTTGCCACCTTACTAGAAACACAGTATGAGGGATCCTAGGTAACTTCTGGTAGGTCCCAGAGCAGTCTCAGTCACAAGATCTCTTGAAAAGGACCAAGCAAGCTATCCATGGCTGGGCCTGACACTAAGGAGTAGGATCAGAGTAAAACAGGTCAGGGACACGACAGATGAAGGAAAGTAGGTTCAGCTGAACATGGAGAGAACAGAGAGGGAATCTTAAAAAGTAGACTGTTGTGTTTGTTTGTTTCCTCCATAAATGCAGAACTGGAAATTATGTGAAATTAGAAAAATTTACTTAAACCATGACTCCTCTTAAAATTTTGGACAAAATAATTTTGTTTAAAAATGAACATTTGAAAGCATTGAGATTAAACTTCATAAAATGGTATTATAAGGAAAACCAGAAAAGAAAATATGGATCACAATAACATTTCTATGTATGCAAGAAAAATATGTCTACAAAACAGATCAAAATCATTGCCCACTATTTATAAATAAGAAAAAATACAATTAGAAAACAAGACATGAAAGACAGCATAATTTTTAGAATCAAATAGCAAAGCAAAAAAAAAAAAAAAAAAAAAACCAACACCAAAAAAAAAACAACAGCAAAAAAAAAAAAAAAAAAAAAAAAAAAACAAATAAAAATCAATAAAGCAAAACTCACACTTTCCTGTTAGCTGGAACTGCCAGCTTCCCATAATTCACCTAAATGACCACAAAGGGAAAGAAAAGAGGCGAGCTATATTTTCTCTAGGCCTTTTAGAGAGCATGAAATTATTCCTTTGGCTGCATGTATGGGAATGTGTAAGAAAGGTACTATTGTAGTCATCAAGGGAAGGGTACTGTTCAAAAAGGAAGGACACACAAAGTATACCACAGTTAGAATGGAAACATCTACAGTGTTACTCAGCATGTTGTTGGCATTGTTGCAAGCAAGCAAGTTGAGGACAAGATACTTACTAACAGAGATAATGTACATGTTGAGCATACTAACCACTCTAAGAGCTGATAGAGCTTCCAAAAGACATGAAGAAAAGTTATCAGAGAAAGAAGGAAGCCAAAGAGAAAGATACCCAGGTTCAACTGAACTTCTAGCTTATTCTATCCAAAGAAGCATAAAGAAGCACATTCTTCTCACAAAGAAGGTTTGTGAGAACCAGTGGGAAGGAGCCTGAGCTTCTGGAACCTACTTCCTATGAATTTGTAGCATAGTAAATGTAAAAATAAATGCAAGGCCCCTGGATGGTAAGAACAAACAAAAATTTAAAAACTCATGAATTGCCAGGCGCAGTGGCCACGTTTGTAATGCAAGCACTTTGGGGGGCTGAGGCAGGAGAATCATGAGTTCAAAGCCAGCCTCAGCAACAGGGAGTCACTAAGCAACTCAGTGAGATCCTGTCTGTACATAACACACAAAAATAGGGATGGGGATATGGCTCAGTGGTCAAGTGCCCCTGAGTTCAATCCCCAGTACCAAAACAAAACAATACAAAAAAACAAAAACAAAACTCAAGAATTAAGTATTATCTTAAGTATGAATGAAAGTAAAAGAAAATAATTCACTGATAAATTTCAAATTTCAATAAACATAATAGCAAATAAAATAGATAAGACCTTAAAAGGGAATAGAATATGTGTAAGCATGGGTGGGGAGGAGGGGTCTTTAAAAACAAGTAGAGCTAAGAGTCTTGAAAAATATGAAACGTAATAAAAATATGGATTATAAGAACTCTTGAAGAAGAAAAATAAAGGAAGACAGAATCATAATAAATACTGGAGAATTTTATTCCACCAAACTTTTGGAAAATTTTTAAAAATAAAACTGCAACTTGATAGAGCACACTTTCTACCTGAGAATATCAACCTAATAAACATAACCTTATAAAATGACAGGAATTTAACAAGAAGAAAATACCTTAATTATCTAAACGAAGTTGAAAAGATAAGTTACAAAGGAAGGAAAGTAATTTGGATTATAGACATTTTGATATAACACTATATGCCAAAAGGAATAAAGAAAATTTGAGTCAATGATTTTATACCAGAAAAAATACTTACAATTAAGTATTAAAGACACAAATTGTTCTCAATCTCCAAGCACTTGGAATATGACTTCCATAAATACTCCCAGAGACATGAACTAAAGAACAAGCCACATGTGACTAAATAGCTAAAAGCACTAATTTATAGTTCTGGGCACAAAGATGGAATTTTAACAAAAGTGACTTTAAAAAGAGAACTACATGAACATTAAAAGAGAAAGTGTAGTTTATAACAACAGCTCTGTTCCAGCAATGTAAAATATAGCTATTAAAATATTAGAAAAAAAAGGAACCGATAAAAAATTACTTTTTTTCATTAATGTCTTAGTGCTGATATTAATAATATTGTTATCCTGTTGCTATATCTTTAATGTGTGAAGTGGGAAAGACTATCATTCCTCATGTCCCTAAAACTCACAAGTCACTTTTTAGAAAAAAGTCATGTGCAAGTGGAATAGAAAGCACCACTCTCCAGCCCTGTCTCCTGGTATTCATGGCCTAGTGCAACCTCTCCTCCTGAGTGGCATCTTGCTTCTCAAATATAAAACAGCCATTTGAGGGATGTGATTATAGTAGACTGTGCATCTTGCTAGAGACTCTTTCTATGGCTTTCTCAGTTTGATGAAGCAAACTACCCTGGTAAAGAAGCCTCTGTGGCTAGAAACTCAGAGAAGTATCCATCCAAACGCTGTCAAAACTGAGACCTTCAGCACAACCCATGAACAATCAAATTCTTCCAACTACTATGAAAGCTTGGAAATTGCTCCTTCCCATTTGTCTTCAGGTGGAACCTCACAGAAGTTACCTTAATTGTAACATGATAAGAAATCCTAAATATATGTCTCTAGTGCCCAACACCTGGAAGATATTCCACAAACATTTGCAATGTGGATAGATTACAGTGTATTTTTAGAATATACATAATGTAAAGAATTGTCAACTTGAAATTTATCTAAGATTATATTTAACATGGCTTTGTGCTCCTAATAGTAAATAAAAACATCTAGTTGGTTTATAGTGAAGTACCATCTTACAATTTTAGTTTTCAAAATAAAAATTTTTACTTTATGGATGCAATAATTCCCAAGGAACAGGATTCTCTGGTGAGAGGTTAATTGTGTCATTATGAATTCCTTTTGAATTTGTGGAGCATGTAATGCCTCTCAGTATGGAGCCATTTCTAATTATAAAGCATTTAAATACAAAAAGTCAGGATGAGCTGATTGATTGTTCATCAATTAATTGGAAAAATAGAGATGAGATTTGAAATTAGTGATAGATATTGCTAATAGATGAATAGATGACTAGTTGCAGATAGGGGACACACTCAGCCCATAACAACCTTGAATCAAATGATTTTGTCTCTTAATTGAACTTGGGATGGTGGATATTGAGACATTATGACATTCCACCATTGATACAGTAACCTTTCTTCCTTACTAGGACTAGAAATATAATTCTGTTAGATCATTGCTTCATTTAATCTTAGTTTTTCTTTCCTTGTCCAGATTTGGAACTGACTAGAGAGGTACATTTCTGCTAGCATCAAGAGTCACCTGAGGGTAATGGTGCTGAAAATGTAAAGGCTTACTGAAGAGAAGAATTAAATGATTTTTGATGGAAAGAAAAAGGGTTATGGCATATTTGCTATGTGAAAGGAAGGCATATTTGTTTTATATGAACCAAGCTAATTAAGTTTTAATATTGAGAATATTTTTTACCAGATTTTATAGAATCTAAGCTGCTATTAATTTTTTTCCAGCACTGGGGATAGAACCCAGGGGCACACTCTACCACTGACTGGACTACACACCCAGCCCTTTTTAATTTTTTTAATTTTGAGGATCTCACTAAATTTCTCAGGCTGGCATGGAACTGGTTATCCCTTTGCCTCAGCTTCTAGAGTAGCTGGATTATAGACATATCCCACCATGCCCCATTGAAGCTGCTATTGATTTTAGGAGATTTCTAAGATTTGTAATTATAAAACACAAACAATTATAAATGCTCCTGATTGCAAAGAAAAGTGGGAAAATATGAATCATAAAATATGATGTGAGTTATTAAGTACCAGACCATGTATATGAAAGTTGACATCTCTGGTCTTGCTTTTCTATGTGAAATGCCAATAATCTGTCAATTATCTTCCAGGCACAATGCAAAAGTTATCAATCCCCCTTGTTCTAACAGGTAGAGAATATTAAATAAGACATTTTATCATTTTCACTAACAAGTGTCCTCATTTGGAATGAAATTCTACATACTGTGTTTATGATCTGATGGTAAATGAGGGGAAAAGTTATTATCACCTTACATGTGCCTTATGTTCACTATTATTTTCATAGAATTGTTAACAAGTCTATTCTGTCTTCCTTAAGTAAATGTCCCTGAGATCCAAACCCTTGTCTTTTGAATAAGGAAGATAAATCAATCTTTACATCTCAGTTTTGGCTCTGCACAAAATATAAGAGAATTTAGACATTCACAAATTTTGAGTCATTGTTGAATGCTGAATATTGGCATGAGTGAAATTTTTCTATTAAATGCAAGTTTAAAGATCCTCTTGGGCAAATGGGTTTATAAAAAGTGTAAAGGTACATATGTAGTGTTACAAGAAGGAGGTTTTCTTGTTTTGTTTTGTTTTTTGGTACCGGGGATTGAACTCAGGGGTACTCGACCACTGAGCCACATCCCCAGCCCTATTTTGTGTTTTATATAGAGACAGGGTCTCACTGAGTTGCTTAGCGCTTCACCATTGCTGAGGCTGGCTTTGAACTCGCAATTCTCCTGTCTCAGCCTCCAAAGTGCTGGGATTACAGGCTTGGCGCCACTGTGCCCAGCTGGAGGTTTTAATTATAAAAAAAATTCTAAGATATCTGTCCTGTGAAGAGAGCAGATACCTTCTGGATTTTTCAGAGTTGACCTGTATTAGTTTGCTAAGCTGCCATAACAAAGATAGATAGATTGGGTGGCAAAAGCAATGAAACTTTATTTTTTTCGTGATTCCAGAGGTCAGAAGTTCCAGGTCAAGGTGTCAGCAGTATTGTTTTCTCCTGAAGGCCTCTCATGTTGACTCTTAGAGGACCATCAATTCTGTGTTTTCAAAAGACGTTCCCTATCTTCTTTTCTTAAAAACAAAAACAAGCCAGGCGCGGTGGCTCAAGCCTGTAATCCCAGCATTTAGGGAGGCTGAGACAGGAGAATCCTAAGTTCAAAAAGCCAGCCTCAGCAATGGCAAGGTGCTAAGCAACTTAGTGAGACCCTGTCTCTACATAAAACACAAAATAGGGCTAGGTACGTGGCTCAGTGGTGGAGTGCCCCTGAGTTCAATCCCCAGTACAAAATAAATAAATAAATAAATAAATAAAAACAAAAACAAATGAACAAAAACAGTTATATTGAATCAGGCCCTACCTTTATGACTTTATTTTACCTTAATTATCATTTTAAAGTCTCTGTCTCCAAATACAGTCACATTCTGAGATACTAGGGGTTAGGATGTCACCACATGAATATTAGGAGGACACAATTCTTCCACAACATAATCCAAGGAATTTAGTCTTCTAAAGGAATTCAGGGATTCTATCATCTTGCATCTAGCCTCTGATATTGTGAATTCAAGTGATTGAACTTGTCACTTCTTATGTTTAATATAACTTCAGAGCTTTTGAGCCAACGTCCTTTGGGCTTAGAGATGAGGTGGATCTGCATTGAGGCTGAACCCTCTGAGCAGTATTTCTAGGAATCATCAATTGCCCTGCACTATAATTAAATAACAACACATACAGGTATAGGATATAGGATTCCTCCCTAGCCCTCAGACTCTAGATTTACAAGGCACCAAACAATTTAGTGGTGATGATGTAGACACAGATTTAAAATTATATCTAGTCAATGTCCCATAAATATGTGGTCTGTTCTTTTTCACTGAACATTCAATTCAAATGAAAGCAGTGGCCTAGCTGTTTAATTTCAAAATGACAGTTGCTTGATAAATTCATAGAAACGATACCAAAAAAGATTAAAGTAAATAGATAATATGATAAATGATTTAAAGTTCTGAAAATATTTCATTAGAATTATATTTAATTTCTTTTTCTTTTTGGATTTGAATTCCTAAACAATGGTATAACACTTCATTTAAATAAAAATTTAAAAATTTTAAAAGACTTTAAAGAAGCTGTTATGTTTAAAAACTAAGAAATTCAATTAATCAGTTTTATGGCAGTTTTTGGAAATTAAAGTTCTAATGCATGAATACTTTAGTAGCAATTCTATGTTTGCTATACTTACTTTTAAGCACATAAATGCGTTATCGGTATCAAAGATTTTCTTTGAAGCCATGGATCAAGGTGGTGCATGCCTGCTATCCCAGTTATTCAGGAGGTTGAGGCAGGAGGATTCTTAGTTTGAGGACAGACTGGGCACTTAAGGAGACTCCATCTCAATATAAAAATTTTAAAATGGCTATGGACATAGTTCTGTGGCCAAACATCTGTCTAGCATGCATGAAGCCCTGGCTTTGATCCCCAGTACCAGGAAGACAAAAAAAAAAAGATTTTCTTTGAAATACAAAACTTTCCATTTTACGATTTGTTAGTCCTTGATGTATTTGAGGCAAGAAAGGTGTGCTATATTAATTCTACTTCATTTGCATTTTCACTGTCTCAGAGACTTATATAAGTTCCTAGAAAATAGATCTATTCTACTTCATTGGTCCATCAAATCTTAAATCTTAACTTACCTATTTGTTGGTATCTCTGATGGGAGACTTTCTCCCATGTTTAGTATCCAATTCATAAATTCTGCTATGGATGAAGCATTTAGATGAGATAAAGGGTCAAGAGCTAAGCAATACCTGGGCTTTCTTTTTCTTTTTTTGTATTCTGACTATGTTTTATTTGTAGCTGAAAATAATACACTTATCTGCTTCTCTGAAGAGATGATATACGATAAAGTAGAGGCTTTGGGGAAATTTAATTAAAAGGAAAATTTGTGGAGATATTCTTCAGTTCAATAAAATCTAACATCCCAAGGACAATGGGGTTTCAAATATAAAATCACAAATGCAGGAATTGCTATAACTAGAAGACATTGACAAAACAATTTCTTACTTAAATAAGAAAACTAAGGTATAGAGAAATTAATTGCTTAACCAATTATAATACCAGTTAATTCCAAAGCATAATTTAAATGCAGGTTTCCTGGATCTCAGATCACTGATTCCAGTATTTGGTTATCTTATTTGACCCATAGCATTTTTACATTGCCTAATAGTTTATGAAAGAAATTTCATGCATACTGCAGATATTTCTTTATTTCATATTCCAAATGACCTCTGCAATTGATAGGAAATATTTTAACCCTTGAATTTGTAAACCCTTGAATTTACAAATAAGGAAACTGTACCTTAGGGATACAAAGTTGTTTGCAGAAAATTACAAGATCAGACTTGTGCTATCTTACTAAGGAGTTTTAACTACTCTTACTGATATCAGTTTAATGTCTAAAGTAATTTGCTGATCAAGTACTGATTATGCCTCTTTCAAACCAAGTATATTTTCTGTCATTTATTCCTCCATAATAATTTGCTAGTCCCTTCATGCTGATTCAGCTAGAGACACTATTATTGCATTACAGTTGTGCTATAGAACAGACCTCACAGAGACAGGGGAGTAGATAACCTGATATTCTTCTGAGTCACTGAGATTTGATTTAAAAGTGAATTTTGAATTCTAGAGTTTTTTTTTCCCTTCCCTTGCCTTCCAGTAATTACAAGAAGTAGTGAAAGGGTAAGATTTGTTATATTTCATTTTGCCTTCTACAGGCAAATCAATAAAGATAATAGAAATAGAATTCACCTTCTCCATAGAAATTTAACCCAAAATAAAATTGGTTCCATCTCTAAGATTTTCATGTCATTGTCTCCTGGCAAGCAAGCTACTTAATCAATAAATATTTGTTAAGCATCATACAATTTCAAGGAACCATGCTCAATTCTGGGAATTTTATGCTGAGCGTAGTCATCTTATTTACAATGACTTGTTCTCTTTCTACTTTGTGCTTACAAGACCAAAAAGGGAATATTTGACTTACTTACTAAAACAAGAAGAATTTGGACAAATTCAATCCACAGTGGAATGAATTTTCTGGAATCCAGCGTAGAGTGATTAACAGAATTTAATTGGGAGTCAAGTGTTCTTAGGTATAACCTCAGTTTTACCTTGAGCTCTTTGTAAGGATGTGGATATGTTCTTCCTGGGACCTCTTCAACATCTTGACTTCCTATGTTTTCAACTAAAATAGTCTGGGAAATCCTGTTTCTAAGGCATAATGATTTAATTTTTTCTGATTGGTTTTGGTGCTTGATTGGTTTTGTCTTTTTTAAAAAATCCATCCATCCATCTCTCCCTTTCTCCTTCCCTCTCTTCCTTCCTCCTTCCCTCCCTCCCTTCCTTCTTTCCCATGTCTTTCCTTCCTCCCTCTCTCCATTCCTTCCCTCTTTCTAGAGTTTTTCATCAATTAATCAACTGCATCTTTCTTAAAAATTCACAAATAATTTACTTTAATTTGAATTTGTTTTAGTTATCCACTGAAACAGTTTGAACATAGATACATGTATTACTGTTGAGTGCATGTGGCTTCTGAGTGTTGAGAAAAATGTTTGTTCAAGTTAAGTAATGCCTTTTCTTTCCTCCTCTAAGAAGCCTCTGAGTAACAATTTATTCATTATGACTTTGTTTAATTAAATATTAAAATGATTTGTCAGGATGTAATTCTAGTTTGTTGCTTCTTGTTTAAAGAAAGTAAAAACTACCACAAGTTCATAGACTGTGAGCATCAGGCTTGGCAGTGGAGAGGACGAATTGCAAATGACAGGGTGAGCTGAAAGTGAAAAATATACCAACATACACATACCTGTATGGAGTTTAAATAATTCAATCATTCATTCATCCAACTATTCATTCATTTGTATAGTAACATGTGCCTCACTCCCAAATGTGTCAGGTGTGGAACTAAGTGCACATCCAAAAATTATGCACTCCCACGATTTTCATGATTTCTCAATAATAGGGTCCCTATTTCAGCCTCTGATTCTCCTGATCCATGCCTAGAATTTCTTTTCTGCTCAAAGAAACACAAGCTAGCATCTAAAAAGCAATTTGAATACCACTTTCTGTATGTTTCTCAAATCCCTGAATGTGACATCACCACCATGATCTTTAGGTTTCTTTTCCTTGTCCATCTCTCAGACATGACTCAAGTGCTTAGAGATGCTCTATATGTCATAAGTATATGCTGAAAAATTTGTTTCATTTGGTTTAGTTTTGTCTGTTTTGATCTCTCCCTAGACGCTTTCACACTCATTTACTGATTTTCAAAGACTTTCTCAACAAGGATTTTGTATGTATAAAATTCTGGCTCATCTAGATAACTGAATGCATGACCTAGGTGAGTAAACTTGTATGTGCTTTGTTTTCATCATATGACAAAAAAAAAAAAAAAATCCTTGCTGAACCACCTACCTTATAAGGTTACTTTGAAGATTCGAAGAGATAATAGGCATGCCATTTTGTAATCTCTAAAATTGTTTATTTCTATAACTTGTGGAGTTTTGTGATGATGATGATGAAGAAGATGCAGTGTAATGGCAGCTTTAGGCTGGAAGATGAAAAATTGTAAGTTCTTTGGATACTCTGCTTGTTCACTTTTAAAAAGTCTCCAGATAATTAAAAAATATTTGATTTCATTTTTTGAAAAATATTATGATGTTATTTTGAGGCTATGAATATGTATGGATGTTAATCCAGATGAAAAAAACATGTTACTTCCTTCATATAGCCTAATGTGTTTGAAGTTCATTCACATTGTAACATCTGTTAATACCTCAACAGACCGGAGGTCTGCAGGGCTAGAAAGGAATGGAGAATTACAAGCAACTGTCTGATGGTTAAGAGATTTCCTTTTGCAGTGATGTAAATGCCTTAGAACTTGATTGAGTGATGTTTGTATAACATTGCAAATCACACTGAATTGGATCTTTTTGAATATTTACTTTCCAATTTTGTTATGTAAATTGCACCCCAATTTAGTGAAAAATTTCCTGAAACTCTGATTTGAAATGTGTTCAAATAAAAAAGAGATATGAGAATATTAAATATGAGGCTATTAAAAATTCCTCTTGGACTAGAGTTATGGCTCAGTAGCAGAGTGCTTGCTTAGCACTTGTGAGGCACTGGGTTCAATCCTCAGCACCACATAACATAAATAAATAAACAAAATAAAGGTATTGTGTCCATCAACAACTAAAAAAAATCAAAAAGAAAAGAAATAAAGTAGAATTTTGAAAAAACAGAAAAGCTCCGCTTTCAAAATGTTCTTTTAAAAATTTCAGTTGTAAATACAATCTTTCAAAAGTCACCAAGTCTGCTATTGTCCATTTATTTTTTATCTGAAATTTGGGTATGTAGTTTCCATGAAATAGTGAATTAATAATTTCTCCTGTCTGAAGTCACAGAGTTAAATTCAAAATTAAGATGAAAAAAAATGTGCTAATAATCCTATCCTGTAGTTTCTTTCTTCCTTCCTTCCTTCATTCTTTGGTACTAGGGATTGAACTCAGGAGCATTTTACCACTGAGATATATTCCCAGTCCTTTTTAATTTTTTATTTCGAGACAGAGTCTCACTTAGTTGCTGAGACAGGCCTTGAATTTGTGATTTTTCTACCTCAGCTTCCTGAGTTGCCGGTTGTAATGGTTTACATAAGAAATTCCCCAAAAAGCTTATGTGTGAGAAAATGCAAGAACTTTCAGAGATGAGATGATCAGATTATGAGAGGTGTAACCTAATCTGTGGATTAAGCAACTGATTTTGATTACCTGGGTGGTAACTGCATTCAGGTAGAGTATGGCTGTAGGAGGTGAGTCACTGGGGACTTGCCTCTGTCCCTACTGAATGAAGTGAAGCACTCTCTACTTCCCATTGCCATTTTCTGAGCTGCTTTCCTCTGCCACGCCCTTCCACCTAGATGTTCTGCCTCATCTTGGGCCTAGAGCAATGGAGTTGCCCAACTATGGAGTGGGCCTCTGAAACCATGAGCCCAAATTAAACTTTTCCTCCTCTTAGATGTTCTTATTAGGTCTTTGGTCACAGAGGTAAAAAAGCTAGCTAAAACACTGGGATTATGCAGGTGTGTGCCACCATGCCTGGCTCCTGTAGTATATTTTACTAGCTCATTAATCCTTTGCCATTGGATTAAGAAGGTGTTTGCTTGGCTTGTCACTCAGCAAAAATCAAGCTCCACCCCAACCACTGTATCCTGAAAATACATTCCTAAACTCTCTTTTGTGCAAGAACAAATTGATATGGCCTTGTTTTCTACATGTTTAGTGAAAGGAAGAAAAACAAATAATTACAGTCAATATGTGAATAAGATTATGAATAAATAAAATATGAACAAAAATTTTAAGAGTGAAAGTTATTAGATTTTATAGAGCATCATGTATAGAACTCATTTTTTTCATCATAAATTAGTTAAAAGATTTTTTTCATTATTAAGTTTCTAACTCAGAGCTATGTACACACCATGCAAATGCTCTACTACTGAGCTACATCCTAGCCCTTTTTATTTTTTTTTATTTCGAGGCAGGATTTCACCAAGTTTTCTAGGCTGGCCTAGAATTTATGAGTCTCTTGCCTTAGCCACCCAAGTAGCTGAGGTTAGGCTTAAAAGGCAGAACTTTTAATCCAGAGAGATGAAAAACAAACTTGTATTAATGGTAACATTCATATTAGTAACTGAGCCTAAGTGTGTGGTCATAATGTATCTCTTGATTCCAAACCCAGGAATTTGTCAGAATAATGAGCCAGATTCAGGGTAAAATAGGAAATTCCAGCACTCAGCATATTGAAGTACTTATATGAAATTTATAGCACAAGAAAACACAGCTGAGCAGAACTATTTGCTCTGTCTAAGCAGCTGGCTTTGAAAAGTAAGGAAAGAGCAAGGGAATCTGATCTGCACATGCTGATTTCTGCTCCTAAAACACTATCAGAATCCACATGGAATGGTGGAGTATGATCATAGCAATAGAACAGAATTACAACTGATTGAGGTACTTGACACAAAAACAAGAGGCTTAGTGAGATTTCCTTCCAAGATTAATGGGGTGGGGAACTGGGGAGGATAGTAAGAAAATGTAAGAAATGTAAGAAAATGTAAGAAAAAGAAGAAAAAAGTTTTTAACATGTCCTGGTTAAATATATACTGAGTTCCCACAGAATCTGAGTCAGAAACTCTTTGGTTCATTTAAAGACTAATTTATGATAAGGTTTCCTTACTGCCTTTGGTGTTACCCACTTTTTTTATTTTAATAGAAAACTGGTACTAATTGACAATCTTTCAAATTTCACAGGAGTTTAATTCTAAAGATGAAATTGGGAAAACAATTAGTAGATCTGATTTATAGAAGAATGAGTGGGGAATGAGAAAACATAACCAGGAATAGAATATAGTCTGTCTGTGTATCTGTCCATCAACTTATCTACTATAGAGCTAAAGTGTCATGTAAGGGTCAGAGGTCATGTGTGAACTATGACTGCTGTGCATTAAAACTCACACTCTTTTCAACATGAGTGGTCCATATGTGTTTGCAGAGGTGAATTGGAGATGTAGAGTTGGGAAAAATTTCTTCATACCTCTTAGATATGATTGTTGTAAGTCAAAGAAAGGATGCTAGAGAAAGAAAGACGAGAGATGTGAGTACACATGTGTTGTTATGTATCCATGTTTGGCTATGTGTACAAAAGAGAAAGAGATTGTTCATCCGTAAAGTTACTATATAATAAACTAAAAGCGCGAATGGATTGCCCTCTTCAACACTGTATTTACTCTCTAGTTTGCACAAAGTTTCTTATATTGCATTTGTCCTTTGAAATGTTGCTCACCAAAGAAACTAAAAAGTTGAGACGAAAGGAAAAATGAATACGTGAACAATGTTCATGACAAGAGGACCTGTTCCCATTACACTTTCTTATGGGAGCAGATAGGGTAAGGCGGGAAGAGAATATACATGCATTGAAATATTCAGAATATTATTTGGTTTAAGAGAGTCCTTTAAAAAGTCACATACATACATGAAACCCAAGTAAGGGTGTCTATTAAAATGTGTAGGGACTAAGTAAGATTATAAGTAACCTATATGTGTAAGTACTTAAAAGAGGATTGATTTTGAAAAAACAAAATAAAAAGAATTTCTTCTTTGTAAATAAAACATAATAATGTATTTTTGTATTAATAAACCTATAAGATGATAGAGATATGCAGGTGGATAGATCTTAGGAAGAAAATAAAGGGACAGTAAGTACAGTTTGTTAAAATAAGATCAAGAAATGTACATTACCAATTAGACTATATAACTACATAGAGCAGAAATTAGCACATTTATTCTGTTTGACAATTTTAAATACATTCTATTTCTTCTTTGTTGGATTGAAATGCTGCTATTCTCCCACAAAAAACAATCATAATGCATGGAGATTAGATGATCATTTTAAAGATGTTTTATGGGGAACAAAGTTGAAGTGAGAAAAAATTCAATCTCCTCACTCCCTATTACCTGAGAAATGAAAGAAGGAACTAGGATCTGTTAATATAAATAGTAAATATCTAAGGAATGCAGGTATTCTCCCCTATTTATATTTAAAAATAACTACTGCCATCAACAGAATCCTCACAGTATTTCCAAGTTATGTTTTGTTTGTCCAGATGATTGTTGGTGATGGATGGGGTGGCCAGCCACTATGATGTCATTGAGTCATAAGATATGTTGAGATTGGCATCTGACTTCCATGGAAAAAATAAATAATTTCAACATTTCTATATAACAAGAAGAATATAATGAAACAAACCTAAGATGCAATTTATCTTAGCATTGGTGAATTAATGAGGTCCACCTCATTGTTAAACTACTAATTCATATTGATCCAAAGGTGTTTTAACATTGCTTAATAATGCCAGAGACCTCATTTAGCCCAAGATTTAATAAACAATGATTTTATTAATCAAAATGTTTTTTTAAAGACTGTTTTTATTTGCTTTTTTTTATGGCTTCAAGTATAGCCTTCAAAGTTTTCTAGAACATTTAACTATGTCACTTACAAATGAGTTAGTAGCTCTTTATTACATGATCTTAAAAAGAAATAATGTTTAAAAATCTGCATTGAAAAAATAATTAATTACCTATTTTTTTTTCAAATTTACTCCATTGATATCAGAAGCAATGAAAAATAACTTGTTGACTGGTCAATTTCAAGCAACTCAAATAATCTCATTGTTAGAAGCAAGCACACACTTTTCAGCTTACATTTAACAGAAAAAGCATATTGACTCTAGTTTTCCTAGGAAGGTCATTATTATATGTAAGCTCTTCTTGGTATTTTATTATAAGCATATCAAAATCAAAGTTCTTTCTTTTTCGGGTAGCTTGAAACAATACAGATAATTCTTCGGAGATTTTGTTTGTCATGCACCGATAAATATACTGAGCTTAAGAATTAGCTTGAATACAACTTCTGAGATATTATCAAGATCCAAAATTTTTCTCCTCTGAATCCTTGAGATAATTGCATGGCTTGATTAAACAATCTGATGATCTCCTATTTTCATGCACAGCATATCTAAGATTCAAATGCATTTCATAAATTAGTGTAAAATCACAATGCTATGCTTATCATTTTTGCTTGTCTACTTTTTTTTGAAAGTGCCTCCACCCTGCCCATTGTGCCCTGGTTGTTCAGAGAACTTAAGTTTCTCTTTTGAAAAACCATGCTATTTTCATGTCTGCATTTTCCAATGCCAAGCTGATTCTAGTTTCCCACTAATTTCATTTTGAAAGAAGAAGAAAGTGTATGTTTTCTAAAGATCTACTCCATCAGAAAAACTGAAATACTTTCAGTCTGGAGGGGAATTGCCAAAACATATCCCCATTTCTATTCAAATTAATGATACAAAATTTTAGTTAGGAGGAATAAGTTTAAAAGATCAATTGTGCAGTGTGGTGACTCTATTTAATAACAGTATATTTTATATTTCAAAATTACTGAGAGTGGATATTGTGTCCTCACAACACACATACACACACAAACACACACACACACACACAAAGGTATGTGTGGTAATGCATATACTAATTAGCTGTATTTAGTCATTGTACAATGTCTATATATTTTGAAATATCATTTAAATATACCATGTTTATTGATCAATTAAAATTGCTTAGTTAAAATAAGAGAAATTCAATAATTCTCTTTCCATTTGTAAACTTCTCTTCACTGAGATTTTCTCTCTCATTTTTTGCAAGAGCTTTTTTGTTTTGCTTTGTTTTGTTTCCAGAGCCTTCCTGACATGGTCAACTAAAATTTCATGGACTAATCATAAACACCTGCCTTGGCAAGATCATTTCTGTCCCTTGTTAACATGACTCTTGGGGTGGCCTCTTCAGACAAGGATTTCAGTGAATGGAGAGCACTTTTAACTAGTGAAGACACACAACGATGGCACATAAATGCACAAGACCCACTCAAAAGTTCTTATGGGAGTTGGAAGGACAAAATGTATTTCTCTTCGAGTTTTTCAGCACTTTTATTATAGCATATTCTTTATGATTTGAGTGCTTTTATGGACAAGGCATAGGAATTTCTATATGTTGAGTATTCCTCATCCTAAATGCTTGGGACCAGAAGTGTTGAATTTCAGATTTTTTTTTAAGTGTGCATACACATCAGTAAGATAGCTTGGAATGGGATACAAGTCTGAACACAAAATTAATTTAAGTTATATATATATACCTTATTCACCCAACCTGAATGTAATTTTACACAGGACTTTTAGTGCCCTTTCTTTTTGACTATGACTCATCACATGACATTAGGGATAGAACCTGCGGTGCCAAGTTGTTGCTCAAAAAGTTTTGGGTTTTGGAGCATCTTGGATTTTGGATTTATGGATTAGCCATGTTCAACCTGTGTTTCTTTTATTAACATTCTCTCTGGCAGAGAAAATTACAATGTTTCCTCACAATAAGGGAGTACAAATTGAGAATACATTTTCAAATGTGTTACAAAGCCAAGAGCAAGGCCAGGCTTTTGTGATGTCACTGGCGTGGTGGTTACAGTCCCAGCTACACCTGGACTAGCTTCCTTGCAGTCCGTGCCTGTGGTCAAGAGTGAGACAGTTAAGTATGATTCTCTTGTTCTTCATTTAAAAATGGAGATGATAATAGTAGATTTGTCCTAGAATTATGGTTAGATATTGTTACTGACTAGCGTTTTCAATTCAGGTCAGTATTTTCATAATAGAATGAAATGTTACTATTTTGTTTTCATGGTCATTAATACATTCTAAAGTCCTCGCCTGCTCACTGCCTCTCTTTTCATTCTACTTTATTCCAAATCAAAAATAACTTTCTAATATGCTAATAGTGGTTTTTCAGACCCTATGTAAAACATGACCGCAGTTTCTAGTACTGTTCACCAGTGCTTTATGCTTACAACTTCTTTCCATTTTGTGCTTTCAATTGATTAAAAAGCACAAAGGAATCTTAAGATGTGAGTGTCCTCTCTTAAATTCCTGCCTATCCATGATAAAAAGTACTATTACTTTAAATATTTGCCTTATGCTGTATGTCATTTATTCCTTTATTACCTGTGCCCTTATCTATGAACTATGTGAGTTGACTTTTCCACTATGGGCTTTCATTTATATCTATTTATCTATCTATTTATTTTTGGTACCAGATATTGAACCCAGGGGTGCTTAACCTCTGAGCCACATCCCCAGCTCTTTACTTTTTTTGTTTTGAGTCTTAATTTCTGAGTTTTAATTTTTTCAAATGTTGGGGGTCTTACTAGGTTGCTTATAGCCTCACTAATTTGCTGAGGCTGGCTTTGAACCTGGCAATCTTTCTGCCTCAGCTTCGCAAGCTACTAAGATTATAGGCATGTGCCACCATGCCCGGATGGGCTTTTCAATGTTTAAAGCAGCAAATGTATACACTTGCTATTTAAATAAATAAAATGAGATTACTCATCCAATCCTAAATACATCTGAATGAAAACAATGCTTGTAGGACTAGCATATGGCTGCAGGCCCTAGCTGTGGCAGCATGGACTATCTATTCTCCCTTGGGGCATCATCACATGTCAGACGGGTACAGATTCCTTGCCTTTGGACTTTGGACTTAAATAAGTCAGAAAAGTGGTCATAATGTGAGATTCATAGGCAAAGACATTTAGAATGGTCCCTGGTGACTGTTTTACCCAAAGTTAGATATAATTGTCTTTCAGAGCAGGAACAGTTAACTCAAAGAAACATTCAGACACAAAACAGGAGGTAAAGTGCATGTAGTGTTGCTTCTGTCATCAACACAAGCACTCAAGGTAGCAGCAAAAGAAGAACGTCCATTTCAACCAAGTTAAAAAAGTTTAGGATAGCAGTTCTCAAATTTTTATGCACATTAAGAATCATCTTGGATGTTTATTAAAAGTGCAGATTTTCAACCTTTATGCACTTTCAGTATGATACATGTGTTCATTCTTGAAGAAAGCTTTCCCTGCTAACCACTGTTGCTCTACTACCCAGACTCTGCAGGCATTGGACAAGTCCACTGGAAGTCTGGTCTGCCTGCTCTTGGTATTATGGGCTACACCTGCACTTCTCTCAGGACATTCCAATTCCTCAGAAACCTGTTTCCCATAAAACTTACAGTCAACATTCCTGAGGTTTTAAACAATACCATCCTCCTTCAGATTCTCACCACACTGGAACTTAGCATTACAATGATCTGCACAAAAGCGAGGAAGAAATGCATTGTTTTTCTTATAATTCCTTTCCTCTTGACTCATCATCCATATATTTCTTTCATCCACTTTTTCCGCATATATATCATGCAGTAAATGCATGTCCTAGAGATTACTTTCTGCATTTATCCAGCCCCATTGGAGGTCCACAGGGAAATATCACACTGAAAATTTTGCCAGAAGTTACAACGGTAACTGTTGATATCTTTGCCTCTTGTCTCACCCCATCTAGTCCATTCTTGCCTCAACTAGACCAGTCTCCCTCTAAAGCAAATCTCATCATATAACTTCTTGGTTTAATTTATCTCAATAATTACCTTTACTTTCAGGATAAAATCTAATTGAACATAACTAGTATGTTGTTACTGTTTCAGCCTAGTTCTCACTAATCACCTCACTAAAGACACCCATGCCTGTCTTTTAGTCTGGTAGTCTACGCATTTGCAGAAATTAGTGCAAGCAACACTTTTTTCTCCATTTACTGGTTATAAGCCTTTTCAACAATAACATAAAGTTAATTTTGTCAGGGAAACGTTCTAATTTTTCTGTATTTCTCTTCTTTGTAAAATAGGACTTGGAATAGAGTTATTAAATAAGGCAGGGAGACAAATAGGAAGAATAGAAAATGAAAGGAGGGAAGAGAGAGAAAAGGGAGGGAGGGAACCAATCACATATTTTACCTTGAAACTAATACCTAGATACAAGGGTTTGTTTCACTCCTTATATATACTTAGCTTTTCTCGTGTGCTTGTACAACAAAGACAAAACTAATATAGAAAGAGTAATAAGCTATTTCTTCTCAGCTAAAGTTGCTAGTGCTATTATACCCACTCCTTTCCTCACATGCACACAGCACTAATGTCCATCAATCCACATGTGATTATTAAATGAAAATCATACAAACCCTTCAATCATTTAAATTCCTGGGGATGGAAGTAGGTCAGAAAGATAAAGGAATACTTCCAAACTGAGGAAGCAGAAAGGACAGGAATGGGTGAAAATCCCCAAGTTAGAAGTTTTTAAAAATGGATCTCCTTCACAGTTGTTTCTCTTCTGAATAACTCCTGAGCACACGTCGGAAGCTTCAGTCATGCCAAGAAGCAACAGCCCATTTTCTCTGAGTTCTCAGAAATATGATGAATATAAATTGAAGATAATAAATTTCATTTCTAATGCTTTCCATAGTTTGTCATCAGACATATAATCATGAAAGGAGTAGAGAAAAAAAGTGGGGCATCCCTGTCATTTATCTATATGGTTTCTCAGCCAGGGCTGATGTTTTCCATTTTGCTCTGTGAGGCTAAATCTCACAGACAACATATCTCACAGAAGTTCTGTCTACCAGTATTTGGTAATAATCTATGAATGGTGGGCTTTGGTGTATAGATGGGTGGCAAGAGGAGAGAAGAGACTACTTCCTACCTTCTTACTTTTCCTAATACCAATCCTCACAACAACAACTGGTCTCAATGTCTAGTAGCTTTCTCAAATGCTCTTAGTAAGGATGAAATTTCTTAGCCCATGTAAAATTATCATGGCTTGTTTACTCTTGTTTCAATTCTTTAAAGGCCTTCATTGGAATCTCAGACTTGGAACGTTGTTGAGTAATTGAAATTCCTATACCATGTTGTAGAACATCAACAGTTCTATGACTGGACTATACTAATCAGATTTTTCCCTCTTCACTAAAAAGAGACTATTTGCTAGTGGAAAATAAATTGAAGAAAGTTATGCAATCTTTGCTTTAATTCTAATTTTCATAACTTACATCCCTTCTCAGTGGTTGTCCACATTTTATGTCCACATACAGTCTGAAATTAGGTGAATTATAATAGCTGAATATGAAGAACTGCCAATTAAAAGTAAGACTACAGGGACAATTCATTCTAAATAGCACATTATGTCAAGAAAAACAGCTCAAAAACAAACTTTGCCATTTATCTTTAAAGAACACTGTAAATACAAAAATGCTATTTTAACTTGTTCTTAATGGTGCATACTATTAAAAAGTAGAAAACAAAATTGAAAAACAAAATATTCTATGTCACTTTTCTCATAGAAATGAGGGGAAAGGATCATAAAAATAAACTTTTTAGGTCGATCCACACTGGAACAAGACCCGGGCCCAGGACTACCCTTGTTGGCCTGGGGAGCCCAGGAGTAAGCCCAGGCCCAAGCCGAGGATCACTCCCACCAACCCACCCACCCAAAGTGGAGCTCAGACCCAGGCCCAGGGCCAGCCCTGCAGACCCACCTCCTGGGTCCTATATGGCCACTCGAGCACCCAGGGCCAGGTCAGGCCCAGAACTGACCCCACCAACCTGTATGAGAACCCGTGCTCAGTACTGCCCTCTCTCAGAGTGGAGGTACAAGCTGTGGATCCCCATTTGCCAATGTATTGCTCCTGGTCCAACTCCATCTTGGAACACGGTAAGCATTCATAGCCCTCTCCATGTAGTAGCTCCACTTTGGGATTAAAGATAGGGTCTGGAGGCAGCTGCCTGCCACAGCATAGCTCTCCACAGTGTTACATCCTCAAATAGGCAGCCCAAAGCCATTGTAAGTCCCATCCTTCCAGCCTCATCTCTGAAAGTGGTTGCATCCATCTTAGGCCATCTCCACTGATATCTTGAGTTACCTTTACTACCACTGCCACCAACTCTAGTTGCAGCAGTGTCCATGTTGGGACACTTGTTGGGGACTGGAAGCAAACACCAAGATGAGGTACAGGTAATATGCAGGGTCACTACAAGATTATGAGGTAGAAACTGCAATAGCTCATATCAAAACTCTAAGAAAAGAATCATATAATCAACATGAAAAAAACAAGAGAAGGAAGTGCTCCAAACAAACCAAGATAATACAATAACAGAATCCATTGACAGCACAGCTGATGAAATGCTAGAGAAGGAGTTCATAATGTACATAATTGAAATGATCTGTGAACTAAAGAATGAGTTAAGTGAGCAAATACAGGCAAAAATTGATAATTTCAATAAAGATATAAGAGAGCAAACACAGGCAACCATTGACCACACCAACAAAGAGATAAAGGAGTAACTACAGGTAGCAAAAGATTACCTCAAGAAAGAGATAGAGATTCTGGGAAAAAAAATCAGAAATTCTTGAAATGAAGGAAGCAATAAAACAAACAAACAAACAAAAAAAATAGAACGCATCACCAACAGACTAGATCACTTGGAAAACAGAACCTCAGGCAATGAAGACAAAATATACGATCTTTAAAATAAAATTGGCCACATAGTGAAGATGGTAAGAAACCACGAACAGAACATCCAAATATTATGGGATAGCATCAAAAGACCAAACTTAAGATTATTTGGGAAACAGGAAGGCACAGAGATTCAAACCAAAGGAATGCACAATCTCTTCAATGAAATAATATCAGGAAATTTCCCAAACATGAAGAATGGATTGGAAAATCAAATACAAGAGGCTTATAGGATACCAAATGTACAAAATTACAGCAGATTTACACCAAAAAACATTATAATAAAAATATCTTGCATACAGAATAAAGATAAAATTTCAAAGGCTGCAAGAGAGAAGAATCTGATTACATATAGGGGAAGACTGATTCATATCTCAGCAGATTTTTTAACCCAGACCCTCAAAGCCAGGGCATCCTGGTACAACATGTAACAAGCTCTGAAAGAAAATGGATGCCAACCAAGAATCTTATACCTAGCAAAATTAAGCTTCAGATTTGATGATGGAAATAAAAACCCTTCCAGGATAAACAAAAGTTAAAAGACTTACAGTGAGCAAGCCTGCACTACAGAGAATTCTCAGGAAAATAATCCATGGGAGGAAATAATAACCAACAATAAAAATCTGCAAAGAGAGGAACTACACTAAATGACATGTCAACCATTGGAAAAACTAAGTCAAGTTAAAAACCAAAAACAAATCAAAAGATTGGGAATACAAATCATATTTCAATAATAATCCTGGATGTCAATGGACTAAATTCATCAATTAAAAGGCATAGGCTGACAGTTTGGATTTTTAAAAAAAGACCCCAAAATATTCTGCCTTCAAGAGTCTCATCTCACAGGAAAAGACATCCACATCCTGAAGGTGAAAGGATGGGATAAACGTATCACTCACATGGACTGCGTAAACAAGGTGGGGTTCCCATTATCATATCAGATAAAGTGGACTTCAAACAAAAGTTAGTGAAAAGGAATAAAAAAGAACATTTCATACTGCTTAAGGGAATCATACATCAACAAGACATAACAATTGTAAATATCTATGTGACAGACAAGGTGAGACAGCGTATCAACAGGGGAAAAGCCCAACAAAGAAAAGATGATCAGCTCATAGCAGGGCCAGGAAACAGAGAAATAGAGAGGGCAAGGAAGGGGCCAAAGGGAAGTTGCACTCTTCCTGGGCATTCTGCCTGTGATCCACTCCTCCAACCATAACCTACCTGCCTACAGTTACTACCTTGTCAGTCCATTCAAACCAGGATAGACTTATTAGGTTTTATCTCATAATCTGATTATTTTACCTCTACATATTTCTGCAGGTAATCTGCATGGTCAGTACAATATTATGAGGTAGAAACTGCAATACCTCATATTGAAACTGTAAGAAAATCAGGAGCAGAAAGCACAGAAGAAAAATTTTAAAACCTTGCAATTAAGGTGGAGAACTTTGAGGATATAGCTCATAAGAACTTTGAGGGTACAGCTCATACCAAAACCACAACAACGTTTCTCTGCCATGCCCTTCCTCCATGACATTCTGCTTCACTTCATGCCCAGAGAAGAGGATTTGAATTGAGTCTCAGAAAGGTGAGCCCAAAATAAAATTTTCCTCCTCTGCACAGGTATTTTAGTTACAGCTGCAAAATGCTGACCAACACAGAAATTAGTAGCAAGAAGTGGGTGATTGTTATGACTAAACTATGTGGTTCAGAAGACTTTAGAACTCATTTGTGGGAGGAATTTAGAAAATCTTGGAGATGCAGCCTAGAGAAGCTTTAGAATGCTGTAAACAGTGCTTAATGAGCAGTTCTGGTGGGAGCTCAGAAGATCAGAATGCTGATAGGAATGTGCTTAATAAAGACTGTACTCATGAACTTTCAGACAGAGTTAAGGGCTTAATTGGAGATTGGACTCGAGGCCACATATGTTACATTCTGGTTTGTTGTAACTCTGACTTTGAGGTTAAATTTAAAGGTGATAGATTTATTAATCTGGCAAAAGAATTTCAAGGTGACACGATATTTAGGAGGTACTAAGGGTTTTGCTGACAGTTTTTGGCCAGGTTTACTATGAAAATCAGGAGTAGAAACACAGAGCAAAGCTTTTAAAAACTTGCAGTTTGGATGGAGAAGCACAAGTAAATTGGGGCCAAGGATGAAATTGTCACTAAAGAAATTACTGCCAGTAAAGAAAAGCTAAGTACCTTGCATGGAGGCAATACCTTAAGGTCACTTCAGGAATCAGCAAAACCATATCTATTGCAGTCACAAGGTTGTAAATGTAGAAATATTTTTTCTTCTCACCCATCATTTATTTTTTTTATTAACCAAAGCCTTACTACATTAAATAAACAATATGAAAAATACACAAATGGAAAGAAATTTGAACACCTCATGGGATTATTGTGATACTTATTTCCCTAATACTTACAAGACATGGTCATAATACTCTAGTATGGAAGACCAGGCAAGTCCAGGACAGCCCTACTGATCTGTGATGAGCCCAGGAAGACCAAATACAATGGCCCCTGTGTGGACCGGTAGGCTCAGGACAGTCCCACCAATCCCCTCAGAGATTAGGCAGATGCAGGACAGACCTGCCTACCCATGCAGAGACCAAGCAGACCGTGGATAGCCCCAGTGATCTCTGTGGATTGGTGAACACCAGGACAACCTCACCAACCAGTGAGGAGCACAGGCCCAAGTCCAGGCAGAGGACTGCCCATCACACTGGAGAATGTCCACACACCACAGTGCTCTATCTCCAAACAGGCCACTCAAAGCCATTCTTGGGCTTGCTCTTTCAGACCCATCTCTAAAAGTGGTCACCATCTTAAGACACCTCCAAAACCATCTCAACTTACCCCTACTGCTGTGACCACCATCTTTAGTTGTGGCAATTCTATCTTGAGACACCATTGGTGGCTGGAAGCTCAGTACCAAGTTACTTATGGGTTTGATGTTACCCAGCCACCAACCACGGACATGGCCACTTCCATCTAGGGATAACAGGCGGGACATGGAAGATCATCACCAAGGCAGCCCTGGAGAGGCCCAGCCTATACCCTACACCCCATCCATAGAGAAGCCCCAAGCTGCAATTCCCTATTTACCAACATGTGGCTCTACCAAAACCTCCTCCATTTTGCAACATTGCACACCACCATAGCCATCCTCAGAAGGTAATTTCTACCACAGGACATCAGACAGGGCAAGGAGGCAGCTGCCCATTGCAACACCACATGCCAAACTGCAGCATCACCAAATAGGCCACCCAATGCCATCATACAGCCTCATCTCTGAAAGCAGTTGCCTCAATCTTGGGACACTTCTACCACCATCTTGGGTTACCTCTGCTGCCACCTCTATCATCTTTAGCTGGGGCAGCTTTCACCTTAGGACACTGACTGGGGCCTGGAAACTCAACATCTAGGACCCTATAGGCTTGACACTACTGCCACCACCAACTAGGAGCATGGCTGCTTTCATCTAGGGATAACAACTAGGACCTGGAAAAACATCACCAAGGTTCCTGTGGGCCTGGATGTACCAGAGGTATCTCTACTCAGTGTACTAAAAGATACCATCTTGTTGCAGAGGCAACAGAGAGACTTGCATGGGGTAACCCCTCTCTTTTTTCTCCCGCTAACAGGCAACTTTTTTGATTACCCTTTCACTTCTCCTATAATCTAATACCTCTGTATTCCCACATCTTATCTCATAAACATCACATGTTACCCCCCAATGTCCCATATTAGAAATGGTAAACCCTTATGCAAACCTATTGGCTAAATGGTACACAATAACAAAACTCAACACTCAACATTTGTAGTGACAAAACTGTAGATGTCAAAATACAAGTTAATTGATTTCTGGCTGCATATTGGTTGTAGTGGGTGCTTTAAACATTAATATCCCCCTTAAATGTGAGGTATTAGTAACCTGCAGGGACACTACAAGATTATAGGGTAGAAGCTGCAATCCCTCAGATCTGCACTGCAAAGGAGGAAAACACACAGACAACATAAACAAACAAAAGGGGAAAGTGCCCCAAACAAACCAAGATACTTCAAAAATAGAAACTACTGACAGCACAGTGAATGAAATGTCAGAGAAAGAGTTCAGAATATGCATAAATGATCTGAGAATTAAAGAATGATTTAAGTGAGAAAATACAGGCAACCATTGATCACACCAACAATGAGATTAGAGCAAATAGAGGTAGCAAAAAACTACCAGATAGAGATTCTGGAAAAACAAAAACAAACAGAAATCCTTGAAATTAAGGAAACAATAAACCAAATAAAAAAATCAATAGAAAGCATCACCAATAGGCTAGACCACTTGGAAGACAGAACCTCAGACAATGAAGACAAAATATATAATCTTCAAAATAAAGTTGGCCACATAGTGAAGATGGTAAGAAACCACAAACAGAACATCCAAAAATTATGGGATAGCATCAAAAGACCAAACCTAAGATTGATTGGGATACAGGAAGGCACAGAGAGTCAAACCAAAGGAATGCAAAATCTCTTCAATGAAATAATATTAGAAAATTTTCCAAACATAAAGAATGGATTGGAAAATCAAATACAAGAGGCTTACAGGACACCAAGTGTACAAAATTACAACACTTCTATACTAAGAAACATTATAATGAAAATACCTAGCATATAGAATAAGGATAGAATTTTAAAGGCTGCAGGAGAGAGGAATCTAATTACATATTACATATACAATAGGGGAAGACCAATTTGGATCTCAGCAGATTTTCTAAACCAGATCTTCAAAACCAGGGGATCCTGAAACAACATATACCAAGCTCTGAAAGAAAATGGATGCCAACCAAGAATCATTTTTTTATAATTTATTTTAGTTGTCAATGATTTTATTTTTTATTTGTATGTGGTGTTGAGAATTGAACGTAGGGCCTTATACATGATAGGCAAGTGCTCCACTACTGTGCTATCATCCCAGCCCACCAAGAATCTTATATCCAGCAAAATTAAGCTTCATATTTAATGATGAAATAAAAACTCTTCCATGATAAACAAAAATTTTAAAAATTTACAAGAAAGCCTGAAGTAAAGAACATTCTTGGCAAAGTATTCCATGAGGAGGAAATGAAAAACAACAGTGAAAATCTTCAAAGGGTCTAACTACGCTAAAGGAAAGGCCAATCAAAGGAGAAGTCAAGTTAAAAAGCAAAATAACAGAGAATACAAATCATATTTCAATAATAACCTTGAAAGTCAATGGCCTAAACTCATTGATTAAAAGACATAAACTGGGGCTGGGGCTGTAGCTCAGTGGCAGAGCACTTGCCTTGCCTGTGTGAGGCACTGAGTTTGATCTTTGGCACCACATAAAAATAAATAAATAAATAGAGATATTGTGTACATCTACAACTAAAAAAAATGTTAAAAAAAAGACATAAACTGGCAGATTGGATTTTTAAAAAGGCCCAACAATATACTACCTTCTAGAGACTCATCTCACAGGAAAAGACATCCACAAACCGAAAGTGAAAGGTGGGAAAAAATGTATCACTCACATTGACCACATAAACAAGCAGGGGTTTCCATTCTCATATCAGATAAAGTGGACTTCAAACCAAGGTTAGTGAAAAGGTATAAAGAAGGACATTTCATACTCCTTAAGGTAATCATACATCAACAAAATATAACAATCTTAAATATCTATGTCCCAAACAATGGGACATCCATGTATATGAAACAAACCCTTCTCAACTACAAGAATCAAATAGACCACAGCACAATAATACTGGGTGACTTTAACACACCTCTTTCATGACTGGATAGATCTTCCAAACAAAAACAAAACAAAGATACTATAGAACTCAATAAAATAATCAAAATTTAGACTTAACAGACATATATAGAATATTCCATCCATCAACAAGTGAACACACTTTTTTCTCAGCAGCACATGGACTGTTCTCCAAACAATCAATAATTTAGACTTAACAGACCTATATAGAATATTCCATCCATCAACAAGTGAATACACTTTTTTTCTCAGCAGCACATGGACTGTTCTCCAAAGCAGATCCTGTTATGGCACAAAGAAGTCTTAGCAAATACAAAAAAATATTAAAGATACTACCCTGCATTCTATCTGACATAATGGAATGAAATTAGAAATCAATGACAAATTAAAAACTAGAAGCTAGTCCAACACCTGGAGACTAATATGCTATTGAATGATGCAGAGATAACAGAAGACTTCAGGGAGGAGATAAAAAAAAATTCTTAGAGGTAAATGAGAACTCCAATACAACATATCAAAACCTCTGGGAAACTATGAAGGCAGTACTAAGAGGAAAGTTCATTGCATTAAGCTCATTGATTAAAAGAAGAAAAAATAAACAAATAAAAGACCAGACATTACAACTCAAAGCCCTAGAAAACAAGGAAGAAACAAATATCAAAAGAAGCAGAAGACAGGAAATAATTAAAATTAAGGCTGAAATCAATGAAATTGAAACAAAAGAAACAATTCAAAAAATTGACAAAACAAAAAACTGGTTCTTTTGATAAATAAATAAATAAAACTGACAATCACTTAGCCACCCAAATGAAAAGAAGGAGAGAGAAAACCCAAATTACTAAAATTCATGATGAAAAAGGAAATATCATAACAGACACTATTGAAATACTGAAGATAATTAGAAACTATTTTGAAAATTTATACTCCAGTAAATAGAAAACCTTGAAGACACCAACAAATTTCTAGAGGCACATGACCTACCAAAACTGAAGGAGGAGGACATACACAACTTAAACAGATCAATTTCAATCAAGGTAATAGAAGATGCCATCAAAATCCTACCAGCCAAGAAAAGCCTGGGACTAGAAGGATTCTCAGCTGAGTTCTACAAGACCTACAACAAAGAATTAATACCAATACTCCCCAAATTATTCTATGAAATAGAAAGGGAGGGAACCCTTCAAATTCATTCTATGAGCCTACTATCACCCTGATTCCAAAACAGAGACACATCAAAGAAAGAAAATTTCAGACCAATATCCCTGATGAATATAGATGCAAAAATTCTCAATAAATTTTGGCAGATTGCATATTTAAAAAATAGTGCACCATGATCAAGTGGAGTTCATTCCAGGGATGCAAGGTTGGTTCAACATACAGAAATCAATAAGCATAATCTATCATATCAATAGAATTAAAGATAAGAATCATACAATTTTATCAATTGATGCAGAGAAAGCATTTGACAAATACAGCAAAGTTTTATGTTAAAAACACTGGAAAAACTAGGGATAGTAGGAACATACCTCAACGTTGTATAAGCTAACTATGCTAAACCCAAGACCAACATCATCCTAAATGGAAAAAAATTGGAAGCATTCCTTCTAAAAATGGGAACAAGTCAGAGATTCCCTCTTTCACCACTGCTATTCAACATAGTCCTTGCAACTCTAGCCAGAGCAATTAGAAGAAAGGTATTAAAGGGATACAAATAGAAAAAGAAGAACTCAAACTATCATTATTTGCCGACAGCTTGATTCTATATTAAAGGATTCAAAAAACTTCACCAGAAAACTTCTAGAACTAATAAATGCATTCAGCAAAGTAGCAGGATATAAAATCCATATGCATAAATCAAATGCATTTCTATACATCAGTGATGAATCAATCCTCTGAAAGAGAAATTAGAAAAACTACTCCATTCACAATAGCCTCAAAAAAAAAATTTACTTGGGAATCAATCTAACAAGGGAGGTGAAAGACTTCTACAATGAAAACTACAGAACATTAAGAAAGAAATTGAAAAGACCTTAGAAGATGGAAAGATCTCCCACACTCTTGGATAAGGAGAATCAATATTGTCAAAATGGCCATACTAGCCAAAGTGCTATACAGATTTAATCCAATACTAATTAAAATCCCAACATCATTCCTTATAGAAAAAGAAAAAGCAATTATGAAATTCATTTGGAAAAATAAGAGTCCCAGAATAGCCAAAGCAATCTTCAGCAAGAATGTGAAACAGGAGGCATCATTTTACCAGACCTTAAACTATAGTACAAAGCTATAGTAAGAAAAACAGTATGGTATTGGCAGTAAAATAGACATGTGGACCAATGGTTCAGAATAGAAAACACAGAGACAAACCCACATAAATAGTTATATCAGTAGTTTGCAGTGGCACAAGCCTGTAATCCCAGCACTTAGGGAGCCTGAGACAGGAGAATCACAAGTTCAAAGCCAGCCTCAGCAATGGTGAGGCACTAAGCAACTCAGTGAGACCCTGTCTCTACATGAAACACAAAAAAATCGGGCTGGGGATGTGGCTTAGTGTTCAAGTGCCCCTGAGTTCAATCTCTAGTACAAAAAAAAAAAAAAAATACAGTTATATCATACTAGACAAAGGCACCAAAAACATACATTGGAGAAAAGATAGCCCTTCAACAAATGGTGCTACGAAAACTGGAAATCCACATGCAGCAAAACAAAAATAAACTCCTATCTCTCACCATGCACAAAACTCAACTCAAAGTGGATCAAAGACCTAGGAATTAGATTAGAGACCCTACATCTAATAGAAGAAGAAGAAGGCCCCAATCTTCATCATGTCAGATTAAGCCCTGACTTCCTTAACAAGACTCCTAAAGTGAAATAAATAAATAAATGGGATGGATTCAAACTGAAAAGCTTTTTCTCAGCAAAAGAAACAATCAATGAGGTGGAGAGAGAGCCTATTTTTTGGGAACAAATATTTGCCTATATTTTGGGAGGTAGAGTTGGAGAGAGAGCCTATATTTTGGGAACAAATATTTGCCACTCACATAGATAGAGCACTAATCTCCAGGATATATGAAGAACCCAAAAAGCACAAAAAATACAAACAAACCAATCAATAATGGGCTAAGGAACTGAACAGACACTTCTCAGAAAATAATGTACAATCAATCAACAAATATATGAAAAAAATGTTCAACATCTATAGCCATTAGAGAAATGCAAATCAAAGCTCTAAGATTTCATCTCACACCAGTCAGAATGGTAGTTATCAAGAATACAAACAACAACAAATGTTGGCAAGGATGTGAGGGAAAAGGCACACTCATACATTGCTGGTGGGACTGCAAATTGGTACAACCTATCTGGAAAGCAGTATGGAGATTCCTTAGAAAGCTTAGAATGGAACCACCATTTGACCCAACTATCCCACTCCTTGGCCTATACCCTAAAGATTTAAAAACAACATACTACAGTGATGCAGCCGCCTCAATGTTTATAGCAGCTCAATTCACCATAACTAAACTGTGGAACCAACCTAAATGCCCTTCAATAGATGAATGGATAAAGAAATGTGGTATATATACATGATGGAATATTACTCAGCAATAAAAAAGAATAAAATTATGGTATTTGCAGGTAAATGGATGGAGTTGGAGAATATCATGCTAAGCAAAGTAAGCCAATCCCAAAAATCCAAAGGCTGAATGTTTTCTCTGATAAGTGGATGCTGAAACCCTGGGAGAGCATGGGAAGAATGAAGGAACTTTGATCAAAGGGGAGGAGAGGAGGGGAGGGGAAATGGGGGCAGGAAAGATGGTAGAATGAGATGGATATCATTGACCTAGGTATATTTATGACTGCACATGTGGTGAGACTCTACATTGTGTACAACCAGAGAAATGAAAAGTTGTGCTTCAGTTGTGTACAATGAATCAAAATGAATTCTACTGTCATGTATACCTAATTAGAATAAATTTAAAAAGAAAAGGAAGAATACAAAAAAAATAAACATTTTACTGTTAAGTTTGAGTGACAATGAAATGAGAAATATGTCATCGGCCTTTTTTCCTAATATGTTACTATAAGAGAAAAATAAGTTTCTGTCTAAAAATTCTAGTGGTTGACTCAGTAATGGGCTGTTACAAGATAAATTGAGGGGCAAAGGATTCTAATTTTGTCAGATAGATAAATCTCTCTACACTCTCCAGTGAACTCGTGTATTTGATGGCCAGTCCTAGAAAATGCTGTAGAATGTTTCCATGAAAATGAAAAACATTTAGGAGTCAGTAATTCCACAAGGGCTTTCACCTTCTACTTTGTTTTGTTCTCGTTTTTGTTTTTGTGGTGCTGGAGGTAGAACTCATCACCTACTACTTTGGAAAGTATTCGGGTTCTTGTCTTCTCCTTTGTCTTCTCAAGAGTTTGAGAACCTTTTCCTTTCACCATCACCAGACAAAGGCAGATTTTTGCCTCTAACCTTAGTCCTGCCATCAGATAAATTGAAGAAACAATTCAGCCTTGCAGAGCTGAGATACTGTGGTGCCACCAATTGCAGAATTCCAGTCTGACCCACTGGATAATATCTAGTACCTCCTGAGCATGAGTGACTGTGTTCTTTTCCTCTTTAAGTCTCCCCACCCCTACATTACTCCTTTTGTATCGTCTCCCTGCCTTAGATTCTGCCCCTATGACAGACTGGCATTCCATTTCCCTTTTACCACTGATCAGCTTTGAAGGAATGTTCCCAATTCTCTATCTCTAATAATAGGAATCTGGAATATCAAGGATAATTGCTACCAGGACTTCCTGCAAACGAACTGAACACACTGAGAATAGTTGATGATTATGGCAGACTCATGTACTCCTTGGTGATCTGGTGTGTGTTTATCCCCATGCACAAAGAGAATGTGTTCTCTTTTCCTCCTCATCAGGTATTTCTAATTTCTAAACACTTATTATAAAAATAACATTGACACTTCTGTAAATCTTCCATAATTTTCAGTTCATATTTTTGCCCTACTTCTCTTTCTCTTCTCTTCCTCTTCCTCTCTCTCTCTCTCCTTCCACTGACTCTTTAAATATTATGTATTTGTACTAGGATGGTGGACTGAAGAGTCAAATATTTCCTTCAGGCAGGTTCATGCATACTTTGACACAAAATGTGTGAGGCTTTAATTCTGATTTCAATTAACTATCTTATTAGGCTCCAAGCTTGGCTGTATTACTCACATCTGAATGATGCACTGGTTCACTATAAGAGTCCACTTTTTATATTATTTACAAGCTAAGAAGTTAACTAATTATGGCTTCATGGATCCTGGTGGATGGCATCAGACTGAGTGTTGAGCATCAAATATGGATACGTAACAATGATGACATTGAGGTGCAACTTTTGGTTGAATGGTTCATTGGGAATTTTTTAGATTTTTATTTTATAAAGGATTAAGTCTTCTACTTTAGAAATAGTCTAGCCTTCATTTTTCAAGTTAAAATCATTTCTAGAAATTGTTTGATAGAACCGACTATATAACCAACAGTTGGATATTGTTTTCTTCTGATACACTTAATACAAAGTAAACTTACAGTAAACTTTATGCTTTTTATGAAGTATAATTACAAATATAGAATTACAACCTAGTGAACACAATCCTAAGCAGTCATATTACAGATGGGGTGGGACACACAAGAAAGTCAAAGATGCAAAATAGATTATTGAAGTATTGATTGGGTTTCATCTCTTTATTCTCTAAAATGTACAACTGGTATAAATGTGTTCCTTGGTTCACATTTTGACTCAGACTCTTACTAGTGCTTTTACTAGCTTGGTAACATTCATAGGGCTTATGCAAACCTTAATTTAATCATCTGCCAACTAATAATTTTAATGCTTATTTTTTAATATCACTTTAAGGATAAATAAATATGTCATGTGGGAAGACTTTATGCATGGTTGGCTATATACATTCGTGTTTCCACTTTTCCTTTGAAATATATTTCAACACATTTTTCTTATATATTCTTCCATATGTAGCACCACATTCTTGCACGGTGATAGAGAAAGAATTATATACATCATGGACACAGAAAAATTATAAGATGTATAATTAAAATAGGGGCATTATGAAAGCAGAAATTTTTTACTTCAAATTGTATTTTCTCAGCCATGAAACAACAATAATATCTGCTAATTAAGATTGTTATAAAGCTAAGAATACAAAGTGCTTTATATATTAGAAGCATCTGATGAAATTACCATTATTATCTAGAAATCATGTGACTGTACAGTAATTAGTTTTGATTAGATTGATTATCAACGTATCATAATGGACTTTTTCATCCGTTTCTAGGTAAGTCCTCAAAAAAAAATTAATTCTTAAATGCTAAAGGTATGAGATTATTATTTAAAAGATAAAAATATATCCCTATACTTTATTCATTTATTGAATAAAATAATTTATAAATAAATATTTATATAATTATAAGTTTATACATAAATATTTATATATAAATATTTTTCATATTGATATATAAATATTTATTTTTTTACATATTTATTTTATTTATATATATTGTATTTATATATAATTTATAATAAAATATATAAATAAATATTTATAAATATTTATTTTTAGACAAAATCGTTCTATATTTCAAGTTCCCCAAGATGGCCTCAAGTGATCCTCTTGTTTCAGACTCTCAAGAAGCTGGGACAATGCAAATGCACCACCACGCCCAGGTTCATTACTTACATTTAAACTGAATTTTACCATCTAACTCTGTGTTCCACTCTGTAAAGTGCACATCACACGTAGCAATTATGCACAAGGAAGTACAGCAAGCAAATTATGGTTTTGCATATCTTCTTGATGAACTTTAGAACTCTATTATTCTCCCTTTCTTCCTTCTCCAGGTGCCTTCTTTTCCCATTTATAAGTTTGTGTATGACAAAAGAATCCATAGGATATATTATAATGTTTAACCTTAAATCAAACAGAGGAATAATTGCTTTATCAGCTATACCTAATCACCAGCCCAGGCAAACAAAGTTCCAGACTGTTCAAGAAACACCAACAGTTGGTTGTGAATGACATTCAATAGAAGGCACATTGCTTATAATGACCTACTAAGTCCCAAGCAATCTTTTTCCTGCACATCTACCACCACCATCACCTCTCTGGCCTTCTTCCCTGATACTCTCTGATGCTTACCAATCCACTCCAGCCAGTCTGGACTTTTCTCAAGTATGTGTGCCCTCTCCTTAGCTCTGAGTATACTCTGGACTTGAATGATCTGTCCAAAATATAAATGGCTATCTCTTTCACTGCCTTGAGGCTTTTCCCAAGTACCATCCTCTCAAAAATACTTTTATCTCCTATTTAAAACTGCATCTCTTCAACTACCAGTGTTTTGGATCAATCCTCTGTTCTGCTTTTTCTCATGACACTTATAACTGTTTTTGCAACCAAACCACTGGTTGAAGTCACCCCAAAAGTGGAGGCAGGGTGATCCACAGAAAACACTTATGGGAGGAGTTTAAATACAGAGGGCTGCAGCTTCCTGGAAATGGACAGTGGCATGAGAGATGTCTAGGTACTGGGTGTTTCTGAGCCAAAATACAGGAATAAATTGTGTATGGGGTGGTGAGGCTGAGAGGTGGGGAGGGGGAACCAGAGGACACCACTGTCACTGTCTAGCACACCATACAGCACATTTTTATTATTTATTGTCAGTCTCTTCCTGTGAGAACATAAGCTACATGAGGGATATTCACTCTACCTTGCTTGTGGCTGTTTTCCAAGCATGAAGAATCCCTGGCATGTCTTTATTGAATGGATTAATAAAATAATAGGAAAAAAACTTTGATTTATGAGAGGCATTTGGATTTTTTTTGTAATTAATACCATATTTTTCCTTTACTTCCTTTTTAAAACTTATTTTTGACCTGGTTATTTACTTTTTCTTTTCTGTTTCTGAGGGGTGGTATCCATGATCCTAGTTCTGATATAAAAAATAACAATCTGTTGTTTTTTTCTGTTTTTCATACTCAGTTACCTGACACTGCAGCCCTTTGTATGAAAGAACTTCACCTAATCTCTCAAGAGAAAACGTTGAATCTAATGTTTATAGGCTGTAAAATATCTCTTAAGTCCATATAGACTCTCTAGGAGACTTAGTATCTTAATAATCTACCATGTTGTGGCAATTAATTTTATGTGTCTATTTTCATGTGTCAACTAGGTCCTGAGATACCAAGATATTAGGTTAAACATTATTCTATGTGTTTGTGGGAGTGCATTTAGATTAGATTAACATATAAATGGTAGACTGAGCAAAGCAGATGGGCCTCCCTAATGTGAGTAGGTCTCATCCAATTAGTTCAAGGCCTGAATGGAACAAAATGGCTGGCCTTCCCCTGAGTAAAGAAAGATTGCTTCTGTATACCTTTGAACTGGGACCTTGGCTTTTTCCTGTTTTCAGATTCAAGCTGAAACATTGGCTTTTCCTGGGTATCAAGCCTGCTGGACTTTGAATTGGAGCTTCACAATAAGCTGTCCTAGTTTTTAGGCTTTTGGACCTGACTGAAACTGCACAATCAGTTGTCTTGGGTATCCAGCTGTTGACCTCACCTTGCAGATCTTGGGACTTGTCAAACTTTATCATACTGTAATTCCATTCTTTATTACAAAACCTCTCTCTCCCCAGTCTCTACATTCTCTATCTCTCTCTCTTGCTTTTCTGGAGAACCCTGAAACATGTACTTCAAGAAACATATATTCAAGATCAAACAGAATTTGATCATTTAAAAAAAGGCTTTCATTATAACACATGATATTTAGATTAGATTTAAATGAAGAATTAATTGGGTCAATAAAGAGTCTCTAGATGAATTTTAAGTGACAATTTTGAGATAATATCAAAATATGAATTTAATTTATCAATGTATACTACTCTCTGTAAGTTAATTTAAGGGATAGTTAGTTCAATGTTGTTATGAATTATGTAATCATGTTTAGAAGAATCAATCTCTCCATTTCCCCAGAGACTACCAGCACACAAGCTGCTGGGAACAAACATAAGAAACTGAGGTGTGTGACCTATTTCACTGCAGTGGAGATTATAGCTCAAACTGACACTCCCACCGTACTGCACCATAGGCACACTATCTCACAAATTGTGTTTGAGTTATGGACACAGATTAACCTAAAATATTAATAAATCCAGTAAGATATTCCAAATAATTTGTGTTGCCATTTGCCCTGAAGGAGATGGAGCATAATTTCTCAATCTGTAAGTGTGGACTCACACTATGACTTTCCTCCACAATAATGGAATGAAGAAAGGGATAAAATGAGTAATATTGCAATGGAGACACTTCACAAATGCTTAACCCGTGGTCTAAGTCAGCTTGAACAGTCATTCATCACATGGATGATGTGTTGCTCATGGGGTGTGATGAAAACAGCACTTCACTTCCTAAAGCTCACAACTACAGTATGATCATGAGGGAAGTCCCAGTTAATGACATTCTATAAAATACCTGACCAGTGCCCCATCCAAGTCATCAAAATCAAAGAAAATCTAAGAAACTACCATCCGAAGGGATCCAATGAGACATAAAAGTTAAATGTAGTATGATATGCTACATGGGATCCTAGCATAGAAAATGAATATTAACCAAAGCTAAGGAAATCTGAATTATGTATGGACATTAGGTAAGAGTAATATATAGACACTAGTTCATAGGTAGTGACAAATATGTCATAGTGATAGGGGAAGCTGGGTATGGAGCATATGAGAACTCTATACTATCCTAGTAACTTTTCTGAAAATTGAAATATATTCTAAAACAAAAATTTTATCAAAAGGTAACAAAAACCTAAAAACAATATTTTAAAACTGCAAAATAAATGTAACTTCAAATTTAATTAAAACAGTGTTCAAAATAATATATATTTTTCTAAATTGTTACTATTTTCATATATATTTATATTTTATAGTTGTTAATGTCATGGGGTATTCCACCAAAATACACCAAAATGTATCTATCATGTATTTAAGTATTTACCTTAAACTATGTGAAATGTAAGAATATCACTTTGACAATGATCACACGTATCTGTCTCTATGTCTATTTATTTATACATCCATTGTTTCCTTTGACTTTGTCTATGATATTTAAAATTCAGAAACTGAATTTTAACTGTGAGAGACTGAGTTTTGTTGTTTATGGCAATACAAAATAATTTATAAACAAATCTACATTTCAAGCAGTAGGCAAAAATTTATACAATTTTCTGATCACAGACCTTAAAAGATTTAGAGTTTATCATTAAGCCTTAGTGGTCTTCTGAGTTTCAAACTGTGATTTCTGTCACTGCCCTGACAGATGAGCTTATAATGAAAGTCAAGGCCCTAACATGGTTCTCCAAATTGCCTGTGCCATGACACTATAAGTGTTCTAAGGCTTCTCAATTCAATTTGCCCTGATGCCTAAAGCCACACTGGTAACCACATTAGTGTTAAATTCTGCTACTGTTATATCAAAGAGAATGATATACTTGTCTCTTATCTAATGTGTATGTGTTAGGAAGAAGGAAGAAAAAGGGCAGGAGGGAGAATGTAAAGTAAAAATAATGACTGGATCACTTCAGTGACAAATGTAGCAACATATAAAAAGACTAAAATCATATGTCAAAAGACATAATAAGATACAAACAATAACAACAATAGTTATCAATTATTGACTGCTCTCTCCTGCACCCTCTAGAATAAGAATTTTCACTTTTTTAGCACTGTGGGTGTTGACAGTATCGTTGACACTATTATCATCAACCATAGTAGAAAGGGAGACTGAACACAGTGATGTTTGGTAACCTGCTTAAGGCACACAGTTAGGAAAAGAAAAGACTCTAATCCTGCCTGACACCAGGGTGTACATCCTAGTTTCATTTCCTAATAAGGGAAAATGCCACCTGATCTGGTCAGTGTATTGCTAAGGAAAGTATTTCTACAGGACCAGATTTTTACTACTTCTCATCTGCCTTGGAGATTAGAGTTTTGTAATCATTTTTAAATTAACCTTCAGAACAAAATAACTGGAAAAAATGAATAAAAGGAACTCATTAATAATAACACCAAAAAGAAAAAGATACTTACAAATATATTTACCCAAGATGCAAAAAATCTATACACTGAAAGTATAAGACATTGATGGAAGAAATTTCAAAACTAAATAAATAAATAAATGGAAAGTTATATTCATTTGAAGAATTGACATTTTTAAAATGCCCACACTATTCAAAGGGATCTACAGATTCAATGAAATTTCTATTCAAAACCTACAGCATTTTTCACAGAAAAAAAATTCCTAAAACTTACATAGAACCACAAGAGTCCTAAATACCCAAAGAAAGCTTGAGCAAAAAGAACAAAGATGAAATCATCACACTTACTGATTTTAAACTACATTACATATATATGGTAATTAAAACAACATGATATTGTCACACAAACATAGATCAGTACCCCACAAGTAAAACCACATGTCTTTAAACTGATTTTTTTACAGGAGTATCAATGATACATAATGAGGAAAGAATAGAATACATGATGAAAAATTGGATATTTACATGCAAAATAATAAAATTTGAATCTTGTCTTGAACCGCACACAAAAATTAACTTGAATTAAAAACTTAAGTGCAAAACCCGAAACCATAGTTGTGGAAGAAAACATGGGGACAAAAGGTCCTTGAAGTTGACTTTGGAAATGAATTTTTGTACATAACACCGAAAACACAGGCAACAAAAGCAAAACCAAGCAAGACTACATTAAGCTCAGGGCTTCTGTATAGCAAAAGAAACCACTGGCAAAATAAAAAAGCAACTTAGGAAACGAGTGAAAATATAGACAAGCCATAAATCAGATAAGGGGTTAATATCCAATATGTATAAAGAATTCATACAAGTCAATATCAAAATAATTAATATTTTAAAGTTCCATTAATTATTTTCTTGTGTAGTTATAATTAAGATTTTTTTTTTTTGCTTTTAAACACACACAATTTGTTTATAGTTGAATGCCCCGTGGTACAACTATTGCACTAATTTAAGTGTAGCCTTCAATGGGATTCCCTTGATCAAACTAAGTAATCATGTAACATAAACACCTGAAAATGAATATTTCCCTATACTTTTATTCTATAATCAAAGGCACTTAATCTAATTATGTTCAGATATCAGAATCAGGTAAATTCTACATGTTCCAAATATGTGTCCATTTAAACAAATACAGTCTTAAAATTAGGACTTTAGGAAAGTTCATTGAGATTGACTAAATCTATGTTCTAATCAGTGGATTATATAAGGTATAATTCTTGAAAGGATTGAAATCCATGGACTATTATAGGAACTCACTTTTTTTCCTATTGCTGCCAAAAGAATTACGGAAACTCCTTCCCTTCTCCTGGAAAATACCATAAGCAGATTTCCATAAATTCTTTAGATAATAATATCAAAATTGCATCAAAATTTACATTTCTAGAAGAAAGGATATTGGATGTTTTCACTATAATGAACTCATCGATATTTGCGGAGACAAGTATGTTTACCCTGATTTAAATGTAAATATTATATAATGTATATGTGTATCGAAAAATCACACTGTATTCCATAAACATGTACAATTTATGATTTTATGTATTATTTTTAAAAATTTAGCATAAATAAATGTTTTAAAAATCATACAATTTCACAATCAATTCAATATTCTTCAATCCCTACCCATTTGTACCTGGGAATATGCAATGGACAGAGGTCGGTGTTGTGTGCTCTTTTTGATGCATTTTTCCTTGCTCTTTCATTCTTCCATAACCCTCCTACTTTTGGCTTCTTAAAAGTCAGGAGAGAAAGTTTGGGAAATAGCAGTTCCATAGGAGGAAGTAATGGAGCAAATGAAAGGGAGAGAGAATTAAATGTAAAGTGAAGTGTACCATTGAACCTTGAAATCCTTATTTGAATGATGGTTGTCTTTCGGGGGTTCGTGTCTTACTATGGTATCTCACCATGAACACATGTGCTATCTGGTTCACTGGTAGTGCAGTTTTGGGTTGATCTCCTACAATCCTTCTTGGCATTCACCCTATCAGCCTTTTACACAGGGGTTTGCAGTCCAGGCAGGCTGCCTTTAGGGACAGAGTCCTATCACAGCCATACAAGTACAATTACCTTGTGCAAAATAAAATTCATCTCCAGGAAGCTCACATATCTTCTTGCCAGTTTTTAATCTCAGGCTGTCTAACCCTTAATCCCTCTCTTTTTACCATCCTATTGTGGTTACTTTTATAACATCCTGACTTCAAAGCTCTTTGAGCTATAAACAGTTACCTTCCTTTGTGCAGGAACTATTTGCACAGGTAACATAGGGCACGACTGAAATAGCAATTTAATAATTGTTAGGATAGGAAAGATGATAAAAGTTTCCCTAAATGTAGAAACTATATTTTCTAGTCTTTTTCATTTAACTCAGATGGAAAAAGTGTTTTGCTTCATTCTGAATATCGTTCCATACATGGCAGAGAGCTCTTCACTTCTAGGGCTCTCTTTAACGCCTTCCATATGAGTTCCTGTCAGACACTGTATTTTCTTCAGACAGCTTTGATGATAGGGTAGAAGCTAAACCAGTCTTTCTCTTCTTGCATGGTTGTGACTTCAAAATTTGAATTTTTCAAGAATCTAAGTAACAGAAAGAAAGAAGAGGGAAGAAGACTGTGAGAGAGGAGATGGGGGGAGGGGAGAGAGAGAGAGAGAGAGAGAGAGAGAGATTTACCAGAAACAAATTAACAGGGATAAAATTTTAGAAGGTACCTAAAACTGCTCATACAAATTGGGTTTCCCTTAAACAAAAGTAAAGGGTTTATTTTACAATTAGAATTTAGGTCTATAACTTCAATTAAAAAATTATGATCACAAATTCAAAGAAAACTATGTAAAAATAGGTGTGTCTGCACAAGTGTATGTGTCTTTCTAACAGTCATGAAGGTTTTTCCTACATTGCTGTAAAAGGCTTGAACCAGTCACCAGTGACTTGGTATAAGACAAACTATAAATCACCGTTGGAAGAGTCTCATATTGTTATTTCTTTGAAATGCTTCTAGCTGTGTGTAGCCATTATTTCCAAGTAGTAACAGTGGAGGGAAGAAACAGAGGATATAATACTTATGGAAAAACTTTATATTAAGAGAATATTTAGATTTTTACAGCTGCTGTCATTAACAATAAACACTGTTTATGATTATGGTACAGTTGCATTACATAATCCCAGATGTTTGAAGCCTATGAGTTTGAATCATGAGACTTTGAGAAGAAGATCTGAAATAGTTTATATTTGTATCTTCTTTGGCCCTTAGAATTGTGGAAAGTTGTCAAGAATTTCCTGAAGTGGCAATTATAACTGCTTAATCTTGGACTAAGATAAACTACATTTACTCACAGTGAACTTTTTATTTCTTGTCCTTCATGAAGAAACCACCTGAAATTTAATTACCAACATTATGGATTATTTTATAATTCAACTGAGAAAAAGCATTTTTTTTTTTGGTACTGAAGATTGAACTCAGGGGCGCTCGACCACTGAACCACATCCCCAGCCCTATTTTGTGTTTTATTTAGAGACAGGGTCTCACTGAGTTGCTTAGTGCCCCGCAGTTGCTGAGTCTGGCTTTGAACTCGCAATTCTCCTGTCTCAGCCTCCCAAAGTGCAGGGATTACAGGCGTGTGCCACGGAAAAAAGCATCTTAAATACAGTAAATTCCAGGGCACTTTTGTGTCTCTCTATACTCAAGAGGAGCATAATACAGTAATGAAATCACTAGCATTTCTTCTCAGAATCTTTTGAGTCCTTGAATTTATCTTTGGAAAACAAATCTCATTTAAATGCTGACCAGCTCTAGCCTTGCTCAGTTTGCATCTTTTATAGAACCATATTGAAAGAAAATTATGAATCTGATTAGATAAGAAGAACATAGATTCTTGTGAATGGCTACATGTGAGTGTCTGTTGAGTCTGTATGACAATTGTTATGAATTCACTGTGCATAAAGTGCACTTTAGCATGAAGTGTAGCTGTTTTAAAATCATGCCTAGTCACCAAAACAAATGCACACTGGAACTGTTTTTATTATTATATTAAGCAATGATATTAATGGAAAGAAGGATTGGTCTACTTTTCCCAAGGCCTGCTATCATTTCTTCACAGGTTGACTTTTTTAGGGGGGAGGAGGATGCTAGGCATTGAACTCAGGGGCACTTGACCACTGAGCCACATCCCCAGCCCTATTTTTTTTGTTTTATGTAGAGATAGGGTCTCACTGAGTTGCTTAGAGCCTCGCCGTTGCTGAGGCTGGCTTTGAACTCATGATTCTTCTGTCTCAGTCTCCCAAAGTGCTGGGATCACAGGCATGTACCACCGTGCCTGGCTATAGGTTGACTTTTTAATAAAGACTTATTTTATAAAGAGGACAAAATACTAATGAAATAGCTTGTGGAATTAAGATGATGTGAAATCAACCAAGCATTTCCTCAAGATGATGTGTTTTAACAATACTTAATGTTGCTGTCTCTCAGGAATCATTTATTTATTACCTACTGTATGCAGGTAGTGGCAGAACACTTTGTGGAGGGACACCAAAGAAAAACATATGGATTCTTCCATGAAAAATTTTCTAGTCCAATGAAGGAAACATAATGGAGATGTGTGAATATAATAAGAATTTTTATAAAATGTTCATAAATATAAAATGATATAGTGCAATATCAGATGAATGGTCTTGAAAAAAATATTTGAGGGCTAGGAATGTAGTTCTTGCCTAGCATACATAAGGCCCTAGTGTTGTATTTGTACTGAAAAACAAAAGAAAGAAAATACCTGATTATGCTGAACTTCAGTATATTGTTTATAGAATGGACATTAAATCATTGTTGCTGACATGGTTTTTAAAGAGAGTTGAAGAATATGTTATTTTACAAATGAAAATATTTTGTATAAAACTTGGTTCCAAAGATGTGCATGCATTTAGAGGATATGAAGTGGAGCAAATTATAACAGTGGTTGGTAAGCAGCCTCCTAATTTTAGGATTACTGGAGGTGAGGGACATTGGAGATCATGTTGTCCATGTTCTTCTCTAAACAAAACTCCAAAGCAGTTGTGCATCAGGCTTTGGATCATATGGTTATTTGAGCTAAAAGAGGTAAGAGGAGACTTAGTAAAACTGTAAGAATTAGTTAGATGGATGTGAGTAAGTTGATTAGAGGAGAATTCTATTTTGTGTTAACTTTTTATTCACTATTAGCCATGTTTCATAAAACAATGAGGATGCCTTCTGGGAAATGTGCAATGAGGAAATTTTGTCCTGTGAACATCTAGAGAGTAATTACACATATCAAAATATCATCAGAAGGGACTTCTGTCACATACAGGGTGCATTGTTGACTGAACCATCATTATATAGCACATGACTGTATTTTGGGATCCTAACTGTACAGACTGAAAAAATTTCCTTTAAAACCAGCACCCTGGTCCAGAAATAGAACAGTAGCCTCCCACATACCAAATCAGAAAACTGCACTCAATGGCTAATTACTATACGGCACTTAATATTTTTCTAATCATTTTTGTAAGTTGTATGACTGGAATCACACTGTAAATACTCAATTAGCCTGACTCAGCTTGTTCAATATTGCATTTTGTGTTTTCTCTTGTAGCATATAGCAGTAATCCATTGTTCTCCTTACCATAATTTATTCGTATTACAAGTGAACATTTGGGTTCTTTCCAGTGTTATTATTATTTTTATTCTTAGAAATAGCACTGTGGCAAACATTCTGGTACAGAATGTTTGGTATACACATGCACAAAATTATTTTGGATAAATTTCTGGATCATGGTATATGACCCTATTCAGCTCTAGCTGGTACTGCCAGACACATTTCAAGAGTTGTATGAATTCATGTGTCCACTCACAATGTATGTGATTGCAAACTTTTGAACACTATCCATGCAATAGTTGGTCAGGCTTTATAATATCACCTATTTCAATGAATTTAAAATAATATTTCACTGTAGATTAAATTTGCATTTCCTTGATGCCTAATGATGTTGAATACCTTTCTGTGCTTATGGGCATTCTTGTTTGAGTTTTTAGCCCATTTGTTAAATTAGTATATTGTGTTTCCTTATTGATTTATGGGAATCCTTCATCATTTTGTATAATATTCTTTTGTTGGAGATACGTGCTGTGAATATTCTTTGCTAGACTCCAGCTTGCATCTTTGCTCTCAGGATAGTCTTTTGATACAAAAGGTTCCTAACTTTAATGCAGTGATTTAGCCATCTCTTTCATTAGAAATAGAGCTTTTCATGTCCTATTTTAAAAGACTTTTGCAATCTTAATGCAATCTATATTTTCTGGAAGTTTTACTGTTCTGACTTTTACATTTATATCTACTATTTATATACATTTATATATACTAAAAAACAAACAACTGAAATTGGTTTTCTTGTTGTTTTGTTTTTGCTGTGGTTAAAATGTCTGGAAAGAGTGTGTGTGTATATATATATATGTGTATATATATATCTGTATATTAATTGAAAACTAACTAGCACAATATCTTAAAACAGAAACAAAAAAATCATTTTTTCAGTGGTATATTAGAAAACAATTGATTTAAAATAATACAAACTATCACAGCACTCTAGTAATAAATATGCAGAGGAAAAAAGGAAATTAAAGATGGAATCTTAGGAGCTATGATTGTGTTAAATTTATCTCCTTCTCTCACACTATTAACTTAGTGTTGGGCGAAGGATTAAAAACAATCTTCCCTGAGAATCTGTAATATATACATGTAATATATATCTATGTGTATATATATGTGTGTGTGTGTGTGTGTGTGTGTGTGTGTGTATAAAACGTGCATAGTCAATTGTCTCAACAAGTACTGAAAGTATCTGTACCTTCTCAATCGCATTATAGGGTCATTCTGGTTCTATACCCAGTGACTAATGTGCATGGATAGCTCTTTACAAAGATATTCCTTTAACTAATTATTTCTTATACTTTATTATTTTTGATGTACACATATTGAGTTATTAGACTCTTGTTTTTTGTTCATAGTTTTATGCTTCTCTCCTATTTAAACACGTTATATAATGTAATGCTATATGCTATGACTGAACATTTCAATATCTCCAGGCTCTGTCTGATCCTGTGACTGTTTTTTCAGCAAGCTTTCAAATTGCATTATTTGCATTTTTCTTTTTGTTTGTTTTCTTTGAAATACATTTTTGTTCTACAGAGGTCATTTTTCTTGAAATTTTTGTTGAGGTCTAAATTAAGGTGCCTTTCTCTTGGGAAGATTTGTGTTGTCTCTCCTTCCTCCCAGGAGCTAAATATAATCTTAGACCCACTTTAGATTAAATCCTTAAGATTTGTTTTGGATCTTGAAGGCTGCATGGAAGAAGACTAAGTTAGAATTTTTGTTTGTGATTATTTTATATGTCACAGACAACAGTAATTTATAGTTGGAACTCATGTACTAATCTGTGGTTACAGATACTTGGGGAAGATTGTTTTTAATCCTTCACCCAACGCCAAGTTAATAGCCTGAGAGAAGGAGATAAATTTAACATAATCATAGCTCCTAAGATTGAATCTTTAATTTTATTTTTTCCTCTGCATATTTATTACTGGAGTGCTGTGATAGTTTGTATTATTTTAGATCAATTTTTTCTAATATGCCACTGAACAAAATGATATTTTGTTTCTGTTTTAAGATATTGTGCTAGTTACTTTTCAATTACTTTAACAAATATCCAAAATAGATCAACTTATAAAGATGAAGCATTTATTTTGGCTCACAGTTCTCGAGGTTTCAGTGTATAATCATTGGGCATGGTAGTACACCATGATAGTAGAGCACAACAAAGTCTCCTAGCTGGGACACAAAAGAGAGAGCAGAAGAAACCACAGCACCCAAATCCTCTTTTAGGGCATGCTTCCAGTGACTTAAAACTCCCACTAGGCCCCACCTCTTATAGAATCCACCCCCTCCCATTAGCTCTAAGCTGGAAACCACATATTTAGCATAGGAGCCTTTGATAGAGACTCAAGATCCAAATTATAGCAGATACTTTTAATTTTTTAAAACATTTCTTTCCATAAAAGCAAAATGTTTCTTTTCTGCTAAAATACATTTACATAGGAAAGCTTATGACTTTTTGGAGATCAAGATCCCTGGAAACCTGGCTGTATATGTGGTAGAGGAGTTTTCAGGCAAAACCAAATTTCTGAATCCTAACCAAAACTTCATTTCCCAAACCCCCTTCTCCAAACAAACAACACAACAACAACAAAAAAATACAACCTGATCATGGATTTTGTAGAATGAAGTATTTTTTATTTCACTCAGCAAACTAATAAAACCCAGACCCTTAAAATTCCATGTATGGAGATGGTCATCATGTAATAGATTACCTTACATGGTGGAAATTTTTAATAGAGTGCCCACTTTTGGATTATAGAAATCATGATTCATCTAACAAATATTGTAGATGCTCTGAGGGTTAGAAAATGATGGTATGGTTTATTTTGTAGGTAATGAAATTATTTCCAAGCTTAGTATTATGTATTTTATGGCCACAAGTCAGTTATAGGCAATAAGAATAAGTACTCAGAAAATTATTTTCCTTGCAATAATTCTGAGAATGGAGAACCTGGAAGTGGAGCAATATGTCCTTTTCTCTTATAGACATCTCCCTGAATCTGCAGAACCTAACTCTGGATACAACTATCCATGTTGCCGTATCTTCGGTTTCTACCATTCCTCCAAGGAACTCTTGGGGCAGTAAATGGTTTTTTGGGGAATGAGCTAAACATAAAGGATGGTTCATGAGCATTTACATTTGAATTTAATTTGATTATAGGCTTAAGCTCCTGTGTGGCAGCAAAATTTATATCAACAGAATTGCAAGTTACTAGTGTCATTACACTTGCATGCTCTAGTGTTGATGGCAGTCCCTTGCTCATACCACAGCCCAGAGGGAAACATTTATGTACCTGCTGTCTCTGACGATTTGTCCCAAAAGACTATCTGATGACCTATTCCTGTTATTTCCTACTTAGATTATTATTGGTAACAAATACAATAAGATTCTTTTGAAGCACATTTGCATTTTAATAAGGGATGTTTAAAAGGGATTCAAGATTCAAAAATAAGCTTTTATAACAGAAGCATGAACAGAACAGATGTTAGATTGGCAAAGGGATTTCTCTCACTCCTTCTCCAATCACCTGTGTCACATGAGCAGTCACTTATTCTGTCACTCCAAGGTTACAAAGCCTCCAGGGCCTTCATTTCGTTGCACAGACCAAACTTTGACCTAGATGGAAAAGTTTTGTTGTTATTGTTGTTGCTTTGTTTTTCTTTTTCTTTTTCTTTTTTCTCCCCTTCTGACACAGCATCTAGGCAATCAGAGGAGCAGAATCCAATGGAAGGGATTCAAGCCCAGGACGAGCCTGATGGACTTAATTTTCTTGAGAGTCCATAGGCAATTTACCCATCTTCCAAACTTTGTCTTCTACTATCTGCCTTGAATGATCATTGAGTAGGACAGAATGAAAACAAAATAGCCCTTATTTACAAGTCTATGTGTTTATTATAGAATTTATTAAAGAATCCTTCAAATCCTATAAACAGGAGTTTGTAGGTAAATAAAATTTATGAAATTCTAAAAAATTGACTCTCTTACTCAGCCCAGCTTTCAAGTCAAGAAAGAGTAGATAAAACATTAACATAAACATTGGCAACACCATTTATTAAGAAATTTGTATGTTTTCCCATGAAAATATCTGTGGCCAAAGATATATTTATTCTGTTGCCACAAATTACGAGTATTTTTACTTAGACTTTACAGATTTGATCTGAAGAATTATTTTGCTATGTGTATATATAAAGCGATCATCTGTTAGGTAATTCCATTAAAATAAACTAGCTTCATTCTTTCCGGAGATGCCACATTGAGATTTATCCCTCTCTGGGTTTAGCAGACTTGTATTTGTTACCTATTGCTACGTAACAAATTACTTCAAAATTGAGCAGCTTAAAATAGAACACATTTATTACCTTGCAGTTTTGATTGTCAGTCAGCTGGGTACAGTTGATGGGGCCCTATATTCTAGGGTCTTTCATAGGCTGTAATCAAGGTATCAGCTAAGGTACAGTCCTCTTGAAACTTAGTTGGGTAGAAATCTGCTCCCAAGCTCAAGTGATTGACAAGATTCCATCCCTCATAGTTTGCTGGATTGAAGGCTATCTGTTGAACTTATTGTCCCTATCTGTTGAACTTATTGCAAGGCACTTTCCCAGGTGCAATGTTTAAAAAAATATTGCTTAATGAACTGATACTTCAAAATTAGAGAGTGTTGATAATTCTCTAGTTGAATAATAAAGCTATGATTCACTTTAATTTGGGTAAATAGGAGTCTGATTTTTCTCTTCTTTAAGAAAACTTATTATTAGGCAAAAGTAAAGAGCAGTTAACAGCAGATCTGAAATTCTAGCACAGTTATTCTTCATTATTTGTGAGGGATTGGTTTCAGGACCTCTGGCTGACATCAAAATTGGCAGAAGCTTTATGTAGGGTGGCAGAGTATTTGCATGTAGCCTATGCACAACACTCTCTACTTCAGATTAATTATAAAGCCTAATAAAATGTAAATGCTGTGTAAATGGTGTTATAATACTGTTTTGGGGAATAAGGATAAGAAAAAATCTGAACATGTTCAGTGCCAATACAATTCTTTTTTTTTCTTCCAAATATTTTCTATCCATAGTTGTTTCAATCTGCAGAAGACGATCCCATGGATACTGAGAGCTGACTCTACCTATTCCTTATGGTGATTCCTTTCAAGAATACAAACTCTTCTGCCCACTTGGAGACGTGCAGTTTGTCCAAAGAAATACAATACTCCCGTTGAATAAATAGCTGAGAATTGCAATTTTTATTTCAAGTCTGACACTGAAGTGGAACTAAAATGTTCAAGACAGCATTTTGTTTCTGAGATGATCTCAGTAAATATTGAATCAAAGATGAAATTTTTAATTAATAATGAGCAAGTTCTCTACATTTTGGAAATTAGTTTCACAGAAGTCATTTAGAAGCTATGATCTTTTTTGAGGCTTTTATTGAGGCTACTCAATAGTGAAAGCTGAGGAGTGTTTGGAAAATTGAGGGTAAAATAAGCACTACTTAACATATAGCGGAATTAATTTCTCCTTCCAGATACTCCATTGGCATTCCCATATTCCACTTAGTAGGCATTTCAAATACAAAATCTTCTCTCTACTTTTCCTGGCCTCACTCAAGTCATCATCTTCTGTTGCCTGCACAAGAGAGACAGGCTCCTAACTAGGGGTTCTGCTTCCAGCCTTATTTAGCTAATGTCTATGCTTCATAAAAATGCCTTTGGATTTGTTCAAAAGAAAATCTGGCTTTGAATTTTCCAATACTTTCTTTTCTTTCAAAATAATATTTAAGATCCTAACCAGGAATTATGGGCTCTTCAAGATCTGGCCCAGGATCATCTACCATTATTCTAACCTTTTTCCACCTTGAGCTTTCACACATGGCAAACTAGTTTCCCTTTTTCTCCTCAGCTGTACCAAACATGCTCCTACCCTTGAGCTGTTGTATATTTTGTTATCCGAATGGAACTTTCTTCTCTCAGATGTATTGTCCTCTCTTTAATCTCTTTAAGCAGATTTGTGTCATAGAAGTACCATGCCTTCCTGTCAGAGATGAGGAATCTGAGGAAGTAGCTTATTCTCCTCCTTAAGCACTCACTGGCATTATTTATTGATCTCTCTAATGCTTATAATCACCTGATATATGTTGTGCATTAATTTTTCGTATAGTTTAATTTCTCCATTAGATTGTAAGACCTAGGAGAGCAAGGATTAGATCTGCTCTGTTCATTGGAATGTCCAAACTGTCACTTAAAAACATTATTAGACAGAAATTTTAATGTTAATACTTGTTCAAGTTCTTTAGGTATTTGATATAAATTTGTCACTGTAACCATATATCTAAAATATATATTTAGATTACATATATATGATTATACATATACAATTACAAAAAAAACCAAATTTATTCAAGTAGCAATCTTTCTGTAGATTGTAGAAAAGTCCATGAGCCACAGGATAACAACCCCCGCACATCTGGGCACTAGAAGACTAAGTATGTAATCTACAAAACATTTTGTTTCAAAACACACATGTTACCTAAGCTTTGGTTTCTCAACTATTAATGAGAATAGGAATAAGTGATTTGTGTCATTTCATCATGGACCTATGACATGAAGGTAAGGATTGAATAAATCAACGCATATAAAAATGTCAGTTTCTCTTTCAAATACATGTTCATATTAGTGAAGTGATAATTATGAAATCTTTACTTCACTAGGTCAACCAGAACAAGCCATTTTATTTTTGTACTCCCAAGGCTTGTTATCCTCTGAGCAAGAAGCAGGTTCACTAATAAAATACAGGGGAAAAAATTAAAAAGATCAGAGAGAGAATGAAACAGAGATAGAAGTTCTGAAAATTTTTATTTAAAATGTAAATAAAGTAGGTTTAATGGAATAGCTGTGAAAACCTACATAGTTAATAATTAGCAAAGGTAAGATAGTCCACTGAAACTCAAATTCAGCTTCCACCTATGTAGAGATCCTCACCTGGTATGAGTGTGTCAGCCCATGGCTTGCCTGTTAATACTTTGCAGAGCAATATGAATCCTTTATAGAGGAGCCTTTCCCTGCAAAGAAACCATAGTCTGTCTTATGCATGTTTACTTGTTTTCGATGGGGGACTAAAAAGCTTTGTTTCCAGAAGTGTCTGAATTTTACATCCCATGTGAAAGTACAGTGGTGGGAAGCAAAGAAGAAATGAGTCATAACCTTAGTACTATTTCACCCTGTCAGCCCATCCCCCACCTCCTCATCCACACACAAACACAGCATTCAAAACAGTAGAAGCAATTCAGTACTTATCTAATTTTATTTTTATGTATATATGCATGGTTTTTGAGATAGAGTTTCACTACATTGCCCAGGCTTGTCTCAAAGTCACGCTCAAACTCATGTACTCAAGTGATTCTCTTATCTAATTTTAAAAGATGAAGTTTTCAATAGGAAGCTGGAGGAAAATCTTCATGCAGGAAACACACACACACACACACATATATAGTGAATTTTTATTTGAATTACATATATATATATTTATATGCACACATATATAGAATATATGGAATACATGAAATATTTATATAAAGTATATATGCCCCACCATGCCCCAAATATCAAAGACTAAAGCTTCTGATTTGGGGATTTTATGGTTTCTGGACATTCAGATTGGGCTAGTGTTCTCTGGGAATTTGCTTCAACTATCTCATCTGCTCTACAGAAAAAAGAAAAGTTTTGTTCTTATCACTTGCAGCCTTATAATTTCAAAATTCTTTGCAACTAATTTCATCTCCAGTAAAAACAGGGAATGGTAATATTACCTAATGCATAGGTTTTTAGTGGTAAGTAAATAAGCTAATTTGTCTTGAAACAGGGACTCACAATGTTGCCTGGGTTAGATCTCAAACTCTGGCCTAAAGTAATCCTTCTGACTCAGCCTTCTGAGTAGCTGGGACTACAGGCATGTGCCTGTAGGTAGAGACTTAGAATTTATTATAAAAAGTCATATAATCAACATAAGTATGTACAGTGACTAGAAGCTTACCTTGCTAGACAACTCTCACAACCATGTATTAGACTGTCTACGGAAGTCACATAAAAAATGTGAATGTCAATCGCTAACCAATGACATTCTGTTCTGTGGAAAACTAAAGAGGCTTATTTTATTGGGACAGATGAAAACTAACATTAGTTCATTCAGCAAATATTTATGGAATACCAAAATAGATTTAAACCATTAAGAGAACAATACAATTCTGCATACATTAAAAACCATGTGCTAGAGATTTTTCCTTTCCCTCTTGCTCCATTCCATTTTCACTGCAGTCTTGATTAACTTGAGAAAAAACCTGTCATAATAAATGAAATTCACAGGGTTAATACACAAGGTTACTAAAGTGGCTCTTACTGGCTTGTGAGAAACAAGGAGTCTCACAGAAAGGACTATATATTAAAGAAAGGGAAAGAATTAGGGGTATTGACTTGTGCAAAAAAGCATGGCAAAACTCTGTGGCCCTTATGTGTTGATTGTAATGTTTTCAGTCCTACATTTCTCTTCAGGGAGCCATAAGTATGGTAGTAAATTTAAGTGAACACAAGGATTTGCAATCTTTGGCTTATGTAGTTGGCTATATGAGCAAGGGGAAGTTTCCCTGTTCTTGTACTATTAATGTTGGACATGTAGTCATCTGCAGTGCAGCAGAAGCAGGGGAGGACATCAGGGATGCCACCTCAGCCACCAAGTTAGGAAGAGAAGAAGAAATAACCGGGGGAGGGGGTGTACTGACCCTCAACCCTTCCCCTCCCTCCTTCCTCAATCTACACTGATGAACGGCACTGCCTGAGAGTGGTGCCTCATCGTTTGTAACTTTGGGCCATGATTGGGACAGGACTGTATATAAGGTTCTGTACTTTCTGGAATAAATGGTGTTTTTCTGCATCTCACTCTGGCAGAACAGTTTACCTACCCCGGAGTCTGGGTGAAGTGACTCCGTTGACCGTCACCCAAAAACTTTATCCTGTGAGACTCCACTTCATCTTCCCCGAAGACCCCTTTTCATCTTTCAGGACCCCAACTCATCTAGCAGACCCACAAGGCACGACTTCAAACAATGGTGGGGCACTTTTATTAGTTAATTAGTTACTTTTGGGGTATTAGGGTTAAATTCAGTTAAACCCAAGGGTGCTGTACTACTGCACTGCATCCTCATGTCTTTTTATTTTTGAGACAGAGTCTTACTAAAATTGCCCAGACTGCCTTAAAATGTGCAATTCCCTTACTTAAGTCTCTCAATACTCTCGGACATTTTTAAGCATGACATGAGTCTTTCTGAAATAGCTAGGGTGAGAATGAAATCTGGCCATATTGGAATTCTTACCTTGGAAATGAAGCAGATACACAAATTATTAAAACAGAATATTGATGTAGTATACTTTCAGACCATTGACCCGCTTCCCAGGATCCCTGAATCCATCTTGATGGCAGAGTCTAATTCTCTGAATTTGAGCAAAGCCTCCGTGTGATGTGGATGTTTGAGAACCATTCAGTTGTAAGATGTCTGAGGTCCTTCAGATGATTTGGGTCAGAAAAATGATCCTCCACCAGGGGCAATTTTGTTTCCCAGTGAACACTGGCAACATCTGAAAACATTTTTACTTATTGCATTTGGGAGAGAGGGGGTGGTACTGAACTAATGTGTTCAGAGTATATATATTATCAAACATCCTACAATGTACAGGACATTCCCACTAGGATACTCCCACTCTACAATGAGAATTAACTGTAATAAAATATCCATATGAGCTTGAATTGCTAAAGCTGAGAAAATTTGCTAATGTTGAGAAACCCTTGTCTAGAACAACATTTTTCAATTTGAATACACTTGACAATCACCTAAAGAGTTTTGAAATTATTGCTGCCTGAATCTCTTTTCAGAAATTCAGATTCAAATGGTGTAGAGTTTGGCCTAGGCAACAGAAGTTGAAAATCAAGGGATTAGAAGATTGTTTTTGACACCCTGCCCACTACATTGTACAGTGGTGGTAAAGAGGCTCCTGTACTGGGGATTTCACAGCTTTTATAAAAATCTGATTTTATCATCAAGATTAAGTCAGGGAAGCAGGTCTGCCATGAGTGTTATGGGATTAAGGGATTTATTATAGTGAGTAGAGTAGACATGATTCCAGCAAGATATGGTGATGTGAAAATCCCCAGAATTCCAGACAGTTGGAAGATCAGAGGAAAGAAAGGTCATTCCAGCCAGCCTTACTG